>JABWTJ010000842.1:225893-256462 GCA_016801875.1 Solanum sitiens
CATAGGCTCAGGGTCAGGTAGGGTGTATTTAGATATACTTTAGTGACTTGTTGCCCTCCTTGACATATCATTCTTATTTCGCCATATTACTCAATTTTCTTTTCACTTTGCTGTTTTCCCTTTCTTATCCTTATGTGTAAGTGACTTTTCTCTTTTCTTGTGTTTATTTTGCTTTTGGTTATTATTAACTTTTTTTTTTGTTTTTTTTTTAGTCACTTCTGTTTTATTCTTTCTTTCTCTTCATTCTTTCAACCCCACTTTCCGTGGTTTTCCTTATAGCAGCCACCCTCAACTCATGATTTTGCCATGAGTCAAGGTTCACAATACCCATGGTTGGGTCAGGGCCAAAACAAGGTTGCTTTCTGCATTAGCCACCCTCAACTTATGCTTTTGGCATAAGCTGAGGTGCACATGTCCTAGGAGGGACCAGGGCCAACACATTGCTCCCAGAGAAGATCATTTGGGGTAAAAAAAAAAAATCTAGTTTAGGCTCAATTCATTTGGATCAAAAAGGGATTAACTTCATTTGGTTTTCTGTTATTTTTTTTTTTTAGGCTCAAGATTGACTATTTCGAACAAGGGCCTATGATCCTTTCCTAAGTGATTGTTTTGACTCACTTTCAGTAGGACTAACCAGGCAAGTTCTAGCTCAGTATTAATGGTGGTCATTCGACTTTACCTCACACTCACATGACATTCCTTGCATCCCCAGAGTATTAGACACCTAGTTCAAATCTTAGATTCAGGATCATGCAGAAGTGTATCCTTGTTTCATGTTTCAAACCACACAATTATCACTTACTATGCCTAGTCATGCAAATGATTATCGAGATATCATATTTATATTAGCCATCATGCTTCAGATTTATACTGTGTACATAAGATATGACATGCCGGTTCAACAGTAAAAGTAATCAGTCTTTTGGGGAAAAAGAACACAGGCAAGAAAACCCCAAAAGAGGATCGTGAACTTGGGCTACTCAGAATTCACCCAAGTGTTCACTTTCCATTTACCCCACCCCCTACAAAAAAAATATGCAATTGTCCCCAATGCATAGAAAAGTTAAACTACGTAAAAGGGTAAGTGAAGCAAACCTGAGGCGCTAAGCGCCGTTGATCAGCAAGCTGGTGGGTCCGGTTCCCCGGAACCTGCTCCCTGCGTAGTCTGGACATCCTCAGTAATGTCCGCAGCATCCACAGCACCATCAGTAGCGCCTCCCACAGAATCTACAATTTTGGAGCTAGACGCCCCGGCAGCTACTTCTACAGCCCTCAACCTACGGGCCTCCTCATCGGCAATCGAGGCTCTCCTCGCAGATTCCATCTCACGGGGCTCCTTCTTCCTTGCCCTAGCCTCATCCTCCTCTCGACCCATGCGTCTCTTGACATGCTCTTGTGGGGGAGGTGGTGGAACATCAGAAGTGGTAAACAGGGCGGCCATCACGGTGTCATCCGCAGGCTCCGCAGAAGGGGCCTCAGACTCAGGCACCCTCGCCTCTAAAATCATATCAAGATCCGCCCGCAGACTCTCAACCGCAGCCTGGAGAGTCGACATGTCCACCGGAGGGGCTGGTCGGGCTAATACTCGTAATTCAAATGCGTCTAAGCGCTGGTGTACCCCGGCGATCTGCCTCTCTGTGTGCTGTATCATCTTGCGCTCCATGCGCTCCTCTGCCTCAGCAATAGTCTTCTGCATCCACGGCTGAATGTGATGCAGAAGAGTAGCCATCTGTGCCTCAAGTTTCTGAACCCGAGCTAGTGGGACCAGAGTGGCAGAAGGAGCCCAGCGAGAGGAGCTCGGGGCAGTGTTACTACCCGGGATAGACTCGACCGGAGTAGTGTCAGTGTGTGCAGAAGCAGCATGGGAAGCATCATGAGCATGCTCTACGGTGTCGGCCAGGTTCTCACCAAATGGGGCCACCTCTGGACGGGGCCCTCTGCGTGGGGCCAACTCATTGGCCTCATCCCTGATGAGGCCGATGTCAACATTTCCTGGCGGGGTCTTGAGCTGGTCAATGTGCCAAATGGGCACACCTGCTGATCTGCACAAAGAGAAAATCATGCAAGGGAAAGGGTAAGTTGTGGTGACCTTGAAGGCCCTCTCGTGCATGACCGCTTGGAGAAGCCAAGCGAAATCGACCTCGAACCCTGCCATCATAGCAGCCATCAGCACTGCACAATCCCAGGTGACTATGTTATCCGCAGCAGTGGGGGAGAGACAATGGCGGACGATCAACCAGAGAAACTTGGCCGTAAAGGTCAAGTTGGCCTTCCTGATGGCCCCCTTCGGCTCCATCACCCAATCCGCAGCCTCTCCATCAATAGATAGGTGCAGTGCCATCCACCTCTTGGTGGTCTCTCTCAGTGAAGGCTCGCGTAAGAACCGACCCTCTTTAACAATTTGCCACCGGTAATCAAACTCGGCGGTGAGAGGTGTGCTGGTGGAGTCAGAATCCGTGCCGTATAAATATCGGCGGATGGCTGGTAGGGAGATGTCAACCTGGATGCCGCGTACTCGGACGTGCTCAAGTGGGGCCTGTTTGGCGGGGGCAGACCGCCTATCGATCTGCGAGCGAAGAGTAGCCACATAAGAGGCATAGAACTCGCGGACTAGCTCCTCACTGTAGCGACCCAAAGAACGAGCCGTCCACTCTAGCCGGTGTCTGGTGAAGAGGGTGTGAATATCTGGCATGGTGGGGAGACTTCCTGTAAGGACCCGCCTCTCCAGTGTAAGAGTCCGTGTCATGACGCCTTTGTCATTGAGAACCTTGGCGTCTAAGTATACCTTGTATTGCCCATCAACACACCACCGGTTGGGCTGATCGGCAACCGGGGCAGGGACTCCTGTTGGTGAGCCAGGGGTGGAGTCGGTGCTGTCAGCCTCATCATCTGAAGCAGACTGTGTAGCTGTGGTAGGAGCAGAGGCGTCTGCAGACCCAGAGGCTTCCTCTGACCACGAAACTCTTAAGGAGCCAGATGCTCCTTCGTCTTGGGCAGCTGACCCAGAAGGAGTGCCGGTCAGTGTGCGCTCCTCATCAGACTGGGAGGCAGTGACTACGCCGGGCGCCACCTTCTTGGGCGTGACTCGCGGTACACGTGGAGCTCGTGCTGGAGTAGCAGTAGGGGGCACGTATTCTGGATCATGCTCATCATCAGAGCCTATCACCAATCGGGCAGACGGGGCGACAGATTTTGAACGCCCACGTGCGTAAACGCGATCTTGTTTAGGTGCCATGATAGGTAGTACCTGTAACGAATCATCATTAGTAATTGAAGGATGAAGCATGACACAAAAGAAATAAACATTTGAGACAATAATACTCAGACACTCAAACCAGTGATAACAACTCTTAAGTAGCAGTAGGTCACGACGGACCTGGTGACGGACCGTAGTGCGTATGACGGACCGTAGTGCGTATGACGGACCTTCATGCAGTCCGTCATATAATACTTGGCAACATAAAATATCAGAAGGAAAGTCTCAGACCGATACGACGGTTAAGCAGGACGGACCGTCATGGGTATGATGGTCCGTCGCAAGTGTCCGTCAGAGGACACTTGGAAAAAGTGTTGAGACCCATAGGACAGGGGTCTCTGACCGTCACGACGGTTGTGCAGGACGGACCGTCGTGGGTGTGACGGTCTGTCACATATGTCCGTCAGTGGACACTTGGAAAAAGTATTGAGACCCATAGGACAGGGGTCTCTGACCGTCACAACGGTTATGCAGGATGGACCGTCGTGGGTGTGACGGTCAGTCGCAAGTGTCCGTCAGTGGACACTTGGAAAAAGTGTTGAGACCCATAAGACAGGGGTCTCTGACCGTCACGACGGTTGTGCAGGACGGACCGTCATGGGTATGACGGTCCGTCACATGTGTCCGTCAGTGGACACTTAAAAAAAGTGTTGAGACCCCTAGGACAGGGGTCTCTGACCGTCACGACGGTTGTGCAGGACGGACCGTCATGGATATGACGGTCCGTCACATGTGTCCGTCAGTGGACACTTAGAAAAAGTGTTCAGACCCCTAGGACAGGGGTCTCTGACCGTCACGACGGTTGTGCAGGATGGACCGTCATGGCTACGATGGTCCGTCACATGTGTCCGTCAGTGGACACTTAGAAAAAGTTTTGAGACCCCTAGGACAGGGGTCTCTGACCGTCACGATGGTTGTGCAGGACGGACCGTCATGGCTACGACGGTCCGTCACATATGTCCGTCAGTGGACACTTGGAAAAAGTTTTGAGACCCCTAGGACAGGGGTCTCTGACCGTCACGACGGTTGTGCAGGACGGACTGTCATGCATCGGGTTATCGTGCTGTGAAACAGAGACAGAACTGAGGGGTGCCAAGTTTTACCCCATGTGAGTCAGAATGACAACCCAAATTGGTAAGTTTTAAAGCCCTAATTTCTCTAGTATTGTCCAGGCAGTTTGTGGAATTACAGACCTAAGTTAGATAATATCTAGGCAAAAGCAGAAACCCATATGCAATCAATAGGAAAAACAGTAAAACAACCAAAAAATTGTAAAGGGTAGAGTTTCAGGAATACATACCTTGGAAGAGGAGACAATAATGCACAAATGATGGCACTCAAGTTAGAAGGCTAAGAATCACTGCAGCAAATTCCGACCAAGAGGGAAAATTTTGGGATGAAAAATGGGAGAAGATGGGGAATTTGGGAAGAGAGTGAAGTTGGAAGGGGAGAAAATGGAGGGAAGATTAAGTGAAAACTGATAATGAAGGGGGGGGGGTTTAAAACGTTTTAAACTTTTAAAATTCTGAAGCTGGGTCGGGTCGGGTAGCCGGGTAATGGCGTGACGAAACCCCGATGACGGTTCGTCGCAGTTGTGACGGTTCGTCACATGGTCCGTCGCCTGTGCCCTAGTTTTTCAAAATTACAAGAGAGCGTACCTGGCACGACGGAAGCATGCGACGGTCCATCACAGGTGTGACGGTCCGTCGATGTATCCGTCAGTGACTGATGTAGAGTAACTTGTCTGCAGTACTTCCTGTAGATGTGCTACCTGAAAATTTACAACCCATAAATAGAAAATGCTACTGTTACTAGAAAGAGAAAAACACAAAAACTATAAACGTGATTAGATGATAACTATTGGGTTGCCTCCCAACCAGCGCCTGATTTAACATCGCGGCACGACTGAGGACACTTGATTACTCAGACTTCATCAAGATAATATGCCTCAACCACCTCATTCGCCGATTCCGCATGACCAATATAGATTTTGAGACGTTGTCCGTTCACCTTAAACCGCACACCTTCCTTGGTTTTCCAACTCAACAGCTCCATGAGGGAATAATTTGGTGATCAAGTACGGTCCAGTCCATTTAGACTTTAGCTTGCCCGAAAACAAGCGCAATCTAGAGTTGAATAAAAGCACCGAATCCCCAATCATAAACTCTCGTTTCTCGATTTTTAGGTCATGGTACTTCTTCATCTTCTCTTTGTAGAGGGTTGAGCTTTCATAAGCCTTAAGGCGAAATTCATCGAGTTCATTTAACCCATTTAATCGTTGTTCTGCAGCTTCGTTCCAGTCCATTTTTAGCTTCTTCATAGCCCACATGGCTTTATGCTCTAATTCAACCGGAAGATGACATGCTTTCCCATATACTAGTTGGTATGGGGACATACCTATGGGAGTCTTATATGCTGTCCGGAAAGCCCAAAGAACATCATCAAACCTCCTTGACCAATCTGTTCTACTAGCGTTCACTGTTTTCGACAAGATCTGTTTGATTTCCCTATTTGATACTTCAACTTGCCCACTAGTTTGAGGATGGTAAGGAGTGGCCACATTATGGCGAACCCCATATTTCTCCAATAATCCCTTGAACAATTTGTTGCAAAAGTGGGATCCCCCATCACTAATAATTGCCCGTGGGGTACCAAATCGAGAAAATATATTCTTTTTCAAGAATGCAGTGACACTCTTCCCTTCATTGTTTGCGAGGGCGATAGCTTCCACCCACTTGGATACATAATCCACTGCTACTAAATATACTTCATTCCATGAGAACTCACAAACGGACCCATAAAGTCAATACCCCAAACATCAAATAACTCAATTACAAGAATGGGGTTTAGAGGGAGCTCTTGCTTTCTTGAAATGCCGCCATCTCTTTAACATCTATCACATGCTTTGGCAAACTCATGAGCATCTTGATGAATAGTTGGCCAATAGTAACCACTTTGTAAGATCTTGTGAGCAGTCCGGACACCACTATGATGTCCACCAAAGGGTAAGGAATGGCATGCCTCTAAAATACTCAACAGCTCGACTTCTGGCACACAACGCCGAATAAGCCCGTCAGCACAACTCCTGTATAAGTATGGTTCATCCCAAAAGAATTTCTTCACATCGTACATGAACTTTTTCCTTTGATGAAAAGACAAGTCCGATGGAACAAGATCACTAGCTAGGTAGTTCGCAAAATCTGCAAACCACGGAATCAGGTCTTGTGAGGCAGCCAAGACATGCTCATCGTGGGACGTGTCATCAATATCAGTCTTATCCCCCAACTCTCTCATAGCTTCATCTTCTAAACGGGACAAGTGATCAGCAACTTGATTTTCGGTCCCTTTTCTATCCCTTACCTCAAAGTCAAATTCTTGCAGTAGTAATACCCAACGAATTAACCTTGGTTTTGCGTCCTTCTTCGCCATCAAATATCTCAGGGCTGAATGGTCAGTATGCACTATGACTCTAGTACCTAGCAAATAGGAGCGAAATTTTTCAAACGCAAATACTACAGCAAGGAGCTCTTGTTCAGTGACTGTATAGTTCTTCTGAGCTTCATTGAGGGCTTTACTAGCATAGTAAATGGGATGAAGGATTTTGTCCCTTCTTTGTCCCAATACCACACCAAGGGCAACCCCACTCGCATCACACATTACCTCAAATGGACTGTTCCAATCTGGAGAAATAATGATAGGTGCAGATACCAGTTTTTCTTTGAGATCGCCAAATGCTTTCAGACAGGATTCATCAAAAGAAAACTTACAATCTTTCTCCAACAGTTTGCACAATGGATGTGCAATTTTCGAGAAATCTTTGATGAATCTCCTGTAAAAACCTGCATGCCCAAGAAAGCTTCTCACACCTTTTACGGAGATAGGTGGAGAAAGTTTCCCTATCACCTCGACTTTGGCTCGATCAACTTCTATGCCTTTTTCTGAAATACGATGGCCCAAAACAATACCTTCTTTGACCATGAAGTGGCATTTTTCCCAATTGAGAACTAAATTGCAATCTTCACATCTCTTAAGAACCTCAGACAAATGGCTCAAACATTGCTCGAAAGTTTCACCAACCACTGAAAAATCATCCATAAAGACCTCAATAGTATCTTCCACCATGTCGGAGAATATAGACATCATACATCTCTGAAATGTGGCGGGTGCATTGCACAACCCAAACGGCATTCTCTTGAACGCAAAGGTCCCATATGGACAGGTAAAAGTGGTCTTCTCTTGATCTTCTAGTGCAATAGAGATCTGATTATACCCTGAATAACCATCAAGAAAACAATACCACCCTTTTTCGGCGAGTCTATCCAACATCTGATCCATGAAGGGCATGGGAAAATGGTCCTTTTCGGTCCATGCATTTAATTTCCGATAATCCATACACACCTTCCATCCAGTCACCGGCCTCATTGGAACCAATTCATTTTTTTCATTGGGGACCACAGTCATTCCCCCTTTCTTAGGTACACACTAAACAGGACATACCCAACTACTATCGGCGATTGGATAAATTACTCATGCATCTAACCACTTTATGATTTCCTTCTTCACGACCTCTTGCATAGGTAGGTTTAAGCGTCTCTGGTGCTCAATACTTGGCTTATGATCGGGCATGAGTTGGATTTTATGAGAACAAATACCAGGAGGGATCCCAATAATGTCCGCAATGGTCCACCCAATAGCTCTTTTGAACCTTTTTAGCACTTTGACCAGACTCTCAACTTGTTGTTCATTTAGATCTGATGCAATGATTACCGGTAATGTGTCACCGGTTCCTAAGAATTCATACCTTAGATGAGGTGGGAGAGCTTTTAGTTCTAGCTTTGGAGCCTCCTCAATGGATGGTTTAGCGGGTGGAGACTCGCGATTCTTCATGTCTAGCTCATATTTCTTCGGTTTAAACCGGACATTACCACGATCAAGGGCAGCAACTAATGACATATATTCTTCAATGCCTTCATTATCAAGATTCATTATCACTGCCGCCAGTGCTTCTACACCTAGTCGTTCTTCTATTTGTGTCTTGGATGATTCACCAATTTTGTAGGATATGGCAGATACCGATTGGATCTCACCACTCTACCGCATGGACCTACAAATGTTGAAAGTCACTTCTTCATTGTTCAACCGAAATTTCATCTGCCCTTTTTCCATATCAACTAAAGCTCTACCCGTAGCAAGGAATGGCCTCCCAAGAATAATAGGCACCTCAAAATCGACTTCACAATCAAGAATGACAAAATCTGCTGGAAATATGAACGACTCCACTTTTACTAGCACATCATGGAGTATCCCTATAGGCCTTTTTACTGTTCGATCGGCCATCAGTAGCCGCATCGCAGTGGGCTTTGGGTCACCCAAACCCAACTTCTTGTAAATCGAGAGGGGCATGAGATTTATGCTTGCCCCCAGATCACATAATGCTTTCGCAAAATGTAATAACCCGATTGTACAAGGAATAGTAAATGCACCCGGATCTTCTTTCTTTTGCACCAACGACCTTGTAGCAATAGCACTACAATGCTGCATTCTGTCATCATCCTCAAAAGTGACCGATCTTTTCTTTGTAACCAAATCTTTCATAAACTTGGCATAACCGGGCATTTGTTCAAGAGCTTCTACCAAAGGAACATTGATAGAAAGTTGCTTCAACATTGTTATAAAACGCCGATATTTGCCATCTTCGGTCTTTTTCACTAATCTTTGAGGAAAGGGGGGTGGAGGTCTAGGCATGGGAGTTACCTTTTTAGGCACTTCAGCAACTTCCTCAGTGTTATCTTCTACTTCATCACTAACCTCTACCAATTCATCATTGTCTTTCATCACCTCTTCCACAATAGACGGCATAGGTGGGTCAATAGTTTGTTTACCACCACGAGTAGTAATTGCCATGCAGTGTCCATCATTTTTCGGATTTTGGACAGTGTTGCTAGGAAGAGTGCCCGGTTGCCGTGTGTTCACAGTTGCAGATAATTGAGCCATTTGCAATTCAAGCTGCTTGATTGATATGGCATGTGTATCAACTTTCTGTCCAATACCTGCTACATCACTCCTTAACTCTTTGGTGTGCTCATCACTAGCATCGAACCTCCTCATCATCTTGTGCAACATATCCTCAACTCGCGCCATACTACCTCCACCATCCCTAGGAGCAACTTCACGATTTTGAGGAGGAACATATGGCCCACTCCTCTCATTTCTGTTACCATAGTTACCCCTGTTGAAGTTGTTGTCGCGGTTGTAATTTCCATCACGAACATAATTACCCTCGCGGTTGTAGTTACCATAGTTCCGACCTTGATTTCCTTGACCTTGGCGCCAATTCTCCTGATTGGAGCCTTGGGCATTTGGTCGGAAACCCCCCGTCTGATCATTTACTGCATAAGAATCTTCCTCATAATAATATTCATCAGTTGGTGGTGGTGGTTTAGACAAGTAGTTCACTGCGTTTATCTTTTCTGCACCCCCAGTGACATGTTTTAACACTAACCCAAGCTCAGTTCTCATCTGTGCCATCTCTTCACGAATCTCATCTGTGGCTGGGTTGTGTGTGGATTGCACTGCAAAAGTATTTCTCCCAGTATCTGTCTTTCTAGTACTCCATGCTTTATTATTTCGGGAAATTTTCTCTAATTTTTCGGCAATTTCAGCATAAGGACACTCCCCATAAGAACCACCTGCTATAGTATCCAATACCGCCTTATTATTATCATCCTGTCCCCGATAGAAGTATTCTTTGAGTGACTCATCATCTATGCGGTGATTGGGGACACTTCTCAGAAATGAAGTGAACCTATCCCAAGAACTACTAACTGATTCTCCTGGTAGTGCCACAAAGTTGTTAACTCTATCTTTGTGATTTAGTTTCTTGGAGACCGGGTAGTAACGTGCTAAGAAAACGTCCCTTAATTGGTTCCAAGTGAAGATTGAGTTATAAGGAAGCTCAGTGAACCAAATGGCAGCCTCTCCCGTCAGTGAAAGAGGAAATACTCTTAGCCCTATTACATCCAAATTCAAATCAGGCCTCCCTACACAGCTTTTACACACTGCCCTCACCTTAGCTATATGAGCATGTGGATCCTCGGACGGTAGTCCGGAAAACAAACCTCTAGCAGTGAGCATTTGCATTAGACTACTAGTGACTACAAAGGTGTGACCTTCAGGTAGAGGGGGCAATACAAGTGGCCCATCAGAATCTGCAATATTGTCATAGCCTCTGTAGTATTCTTGAGGACGTGGTGCGGGATTTTGTCCCCTTTGTGCACCTGGATTAGGATTATCAGGTAATAATCGACCATGAGCATCAACCGGAGCTGGGTTGTTCAGGTTTGGATCATCATCATTTATACCCAAGTTTCGATTCATTCTTCGTAGTGTACGCTCTAACTCGTGATCGTAGGGAAACAAGGGTTCTCTTCCGCTCCGTGTATTTGGCATACAAGGACGTCAAACCTAAAAAAAATCAAAAACAACAGAAAAAGTAAAATCAGGAAAATATTAACTAAATTTTAGTAATAAATTAAAGTTAATCTAAAAGCTACTTTCCCCGGCAGCGGCGCCAAAATTTGATACGCTCAAACTTACTTCTCAAATAAGAAGTAAAGCGGTCGTATCAAGTAAAGAACCCAACTAATGAGGTTGGGATCGATCCCACAAGGAAAATAGTTCAGACTTAACTTTATTTTATTATTACTATTATTTAGCCAACTGTTTTCCAATAAACCAAAAGACAAAAAGGGGGGTTTTATTTCTAAATTAATGAAAATAATTAACTAAATAAGAATGAACAACTAACAATTTTAACTTTCGGAGTTTTAATCAAATTGTAAAATTAACTAGGGCTTTAGTGTTCCCCAAAGGTTCCTAACTTGGTAAATCTAACTATAACATCTCTATCCTGATATCTTGCATGTAAAGTGATAAGTTATGTATCTCTAAATCCTTGGTCCGGCATCTAGAGAATTTCACTCCGCACCTTGGTCCGGCTACGTGTGTTGCTATACTAACCCTTATCTTTACCTCATATTAAACATCGTATTCGGTATTTGACTAAGCTATTAACTCGTACCAACCAATACTAGTCTATTAGATAGTCTACACTAAATCTATGTTGATAATTCTTTTCCTATTATCTACCTCCTTGGTCCGGCAAGTAGCATTAAGGCGAGTTCTAACGTTGGCCACCGTTAAAAAGAATTCTAAACGAAAGAATTATCAATACATGCAAGACACCACTCTAGAAATTGTTATTGAAGTTAGATTTCTACCTTGTTATTCACCCATGGTTCCCACAACCCTAGCTATGAGGTTTAGTTACCCATGTTCGTAATTACACAATTCATATCGTTAATGGAAAAGTTCATGCACTTACTTTTATGAAAACGAATAATTTCCCAGAATTCAACTTGATTAATCACCGAAATCCACAACAATCAATTCCCGGAAAATATCTTAATTTCCAAAATCAAGAGTTTACTAATATAATCGAAGAACTATAAACTAAAAATTATCCAGAAAGTCTAACCTCAAAAACGAGGTTTTTCCAACTATTTATAAGAAAAATAAAAACCTAATCAAATAAGGATTCTATTTACTAAAAATCTGTCCAAACGCGTCTGGGTCGACGGACCACGTGACGGACCGTCATGGACACGACGGACCGTCATAGCCTCCGTCGTCCCATACTTCACATCTTCTCACGTTGCTTTCTTCATTCCCCCCGACGGACAGGTATGACGGACCGTCGCGAGCATGACGGCCCGTCGAGGGTCTTCGTTCCAATACACTTGAACTTTGGAATTTTGGGTACTGGGATTACTCTCTGATAATTACGACGAACATGCAGGACGGACCGTCGTATATGTGACGGTCCGTCACGAACTTCCATAATCCCACACTTGGTCAGACTTCCCCAAATTTCCTTCAGCAACTTCTTCCTTCACTACGATGCCACCTACGGACCGTCACAGCCGCGACGGACCATCATAGGCTCCGTAGGTGGTCTCTTCTGCAATTCTTTCTCAAAAACTCCCGCGTTCTTCCTTAGACAGATTTTCTGCAAACAAAGATAAACTTATATCAAAATCAACACAAAAAGGCTCTCGACACACACTAAACTTAAGGAAAAAGTATTAGAAATACCGTGAAACCACGGTACATCAACGACATGAGTATCCACTATCACCCAGGTAAGGCCAATGTAGTGGCCGATGCTTTGAGCCGATTGAGCATGGGCAGTGTTTCTCATATTGATGATGAGAAGAAGGAGTTGGTTAAAGAGGTACACCAACTGGCTAGGTTAGGTGTACGACTGGTAGAACACCTCATTCTAGTTCTGAATCCTCATTTGTTGTAGATGTTAAAGCTAAGCAGCATCTCGACCCAGTACTCATGGAGTTGAAAAAGTCAGTGTTGAGTAAGCTGAATGAATCATTCTCCCTAGGGGGGATGGTGTGCTTAGATACTAGGGCAGATTGTGTGTGACCAATATTGATAATCTGAGACCTAATATTATTGCAGAGGCTCATGGATCCAGGTATTCCATTCATCCAGGTTTCACCAAGATGTATCATGATATCAAGGAGATCTATTGGTGGGAAGGTATGAAGCGAGATATTTCTAAGTTTGTGGAGGAGTGCCTCAATTGCCAATAGGTTAAGGCCAAACACCTTAAGCCTGGAGGTCTTACCCAGTCGATTGAGATCCCAACATGGAAGTGGGAGACTATTAATATGGACTTTGTGTTGGTTTGTCCAGGACCAGGAAACTGCATGATTCCATTTGGGTCATTGTTGACAGGATGACTAAGTCTGCTCACTTTATTCCTGTGAAGTCTACTTACAGGGCCAAAGATTATGCCAAGCTGTATATTGATGAGATAGTGAGGTGGCATGGGATATCTTTATCTATTATTTCGGATAGGGGAGCCCAGTTCACTTCTCACTTTTGGAGATCTTTCCAAAAGAGCTTGGGTACACAGGTGAAGCTCAGTACTGCTTTTCATCCTCAGACGGATGGAAAACCAGAGCGTACCATTCAGACCCTTGAAGACATGCTGAGAGCATGTGTTATTGACTTCAAGGGGAGTTGGGATGATCATTTGCCACTGATTGAGTTCTCTTATAATAATAGCTACCATTCAAGTATTGGGATGGCACCTTTTAAAGCACTGTATGGCAGAAGATGTAAGTCCCCAGTTGGGTGGTTTGAGGTAGGAGATTCTTCCATCCTTGGCCCAGAGATCATACATGAGGCTATGGAAAAGGTGAGAATGATAAGGGATAGATTGGCTACTGCTTACAGTCGTCAAAAATCCTATGTTGATAACAGGAAGAGGGCTCTTGAATTTGAGGTAGGTGATCAAGTCTACCTGAAGATTTCACCCATGAAAGCGGTGATGAGGTTTGGTAAGAAAGGGAAGTTGAGTCCTAGGTATATAGGTCCTTATGAGGTCTTACAGCGAGTAGGGAATGTTGCCTATGAACTAAAGTTACCAAATGACTTGGCTTCTGTTCATCCAGTGTTTCATATTACGATGCTTAAAAAGTGTCTAGGTGATCCAGCATCCATCCTACCTGTTGAGGGGTTAGGAGTCGATGAGAACCTTTCTTATGAAGAGGTTCCAGTTGAAATTTTAGATAGCCAAGTGAAGAAACTGACGAATAAGGAGGTTGCCACCGTAAAGGTGTTATGGAGGAACCACCTTGTTGAGGGATCAACATGGGAGGCTGAGGCCGACATGAGATCATGTTACCCTCACTTGTTCAGTTCTTGAGGTTAGATATACTTTTCCTAATTATGATTTTGTTTATGAAACTCTAAATTTTAGTTCATTAGTCGATTTTGGTGTTTTAAGTCCATAACTGTGTGTTTTATACTTGCACTATATGAGTTAATATGAGTTCATACTTGCATTCATGTTGTTGTTTTGGTATAGCGTTGACATGATGTTGTTTTGGTATAGCGTTGACATGATTTTTGTGTCGCATGAGTTGTGATGTGCATTGAGTTAAAGTGAGATTGAGAAGGAAGTTCCTCAATCTCAGATATGAAGCTTCAGATAAGCTTTGAGTGATGTGCATCATCCAAAGTAAGTTGTGAATCAGATATACACAGAGAGTAAAGTTTCAAGTATGTTGATGTGTTTTTCGGAAATACCCTATTTGATTAAAAATGATGTGTAGTCTCATTCGTGGACAAATGCTCCTAAGGAGGGGATAATGTAACATTCCAGAAAATGTAATTGTCTAGTGAAGAGTCTATTAGGTTTTAAGAATATGTATTGGGGTACATAGGCACCCCAATGCCCAATATTGAGTAATATTGGGCATTGTTAGAGAATATTGGCTTAAGGGTGTTAGCCAATTTCTATGTATTAACAAGTAACTTAAAATACACTTTGATGTTCAAATGCTCTAATCCAAGCTTGTTTAGGAATTGTACCTGCAATGAAGACCCTAAGCTAATTTTTTTAATTTCATCGCATACACACATTAGGTACGAGGCATTCAAGTGTCAAGCCTAGGTACCATAACACATGATCATTTAAAATGATCATGTAGATTAAGCAGTGCCCAAGGACATAGTGAGGATCCTTGGGACAAGAAGTGAACTTTCCAAGTGCAACTACAGAGTGCATGGTTAGGAAAGTGCACGGCAGCACATGTGCTACCGGCCGAGCGACCAAGCCCAACCGATTCGGTTAAGGCGGTTAGAGGACCGGCACGCGTCGGGTCAAGCTACGTGGGGCCGAGCTTCCTAACCAATCCTAGGCTCTAACTAACTTACCTAAATAGCTAAGTAACCTAGGACTAACTAAAATGAACTAACTACTGTGCCCGAAATCCGAAGACCTTACCGGGTGATACTAGCCGAGTAGCTAACAAAAGAAACATCCTAGTACATAACCTAGGATGGTCCAAAGGATTTGGTTATGGTCCTAGTGACTTAGGGTTACTTTAGTAATTAACCTAGGTCACTTAATTAATTAAATTAGAAACTTAATTAATTAATCAAATTCATGGTAAAACCCGAGACCTTAACAAATTTTCAGAATTTGGCTAAGTCAAATGATCTCCTATTTGTAGTCAATTTAGGAGGGGCATTTTGGTAATTAGCTAATTGATTTATTTAATTAAGTTACCTAGCCTAAGTTGAATTAGTCAATATTCAGTTCCTAAGACTTAGACTCACGTTTATCCAGTAGAAACTCACGACTGAAAAATAGTGAGCAAATGTAAGAAAAGCAGAAAAATACTCTCGCTTCTCCTTAGGCGATTTCAAGGCAATTTTTCAAGATTTTCGAGCAAAGAACAGGGTGATCTTCGTAGATTCAATTCTACAGTAAGGTCTGGGTTTTCTCTCATGGATTCCTTTCCCGGTAGGCTTTTCCAACGTTTTGAATTCAAGAAAACCGAAACTAGGGTTGTTCCCAATGATATTGTCGAATGTTCATCTCCCTAGTTCTCCCTATTTCCGATTCTAGTAGTATGTATAATGCAAATCTCAAGCATGTTGTTGGTATGTGGAGCTAAATGATCATTATGTGTAGGTTTATGTGATTTGATAATGTCGAATGAGACCTATAGGTTAGATTCGTATGATTAGAGTATTATTTACATGAGATAAGATATGTTGTAATGCCTAATTGTATTCGAGAAGATGAAATTGTTATAAGTCGTTTATGAAATTCAGTTTACTGTTGAAAGAAATGAAGGTTTCGATTACTGTGTGTTTATGCTTATAAGCGTTTGGAATGTAATGTTTCCAAGAAATAAGAATGAGAATCAAAGCTAGTTAATGAATCTTCAATGCCAAATCAACTTTATAGCTTGGCCAAATTAAGCACCGAATTTTTCTTATAGGCTAATCAAAGGTTAAAAGTTGTCTTGCTTAAAATGATGAGATTACTATAGTATATACATGAAGTTAATTGACTTGGCTAGTGATAATATCATGAAAAGTGTTTAATGAAAGTTTGGTTTATGCCAATAAATTGGCCAGCAATATTATTTCCAAAATATGTAATAAAATTGGCCAATGATTAAGTCATACCAATCTTATATGGCCAATGTAAAATTATGATGTTTCTTGTAAGGCCAAATACATGTCAAACATTGACTTGACGAGATGTAACTCAATGAACTCATAACCTAGGGTATGCCAATGATTGGGACAAGTCCCAACATACCCTATCTAAATGAACTTGTGAACATAGTAGCACATTCAATAAGTCCTTATAACTTTCATCAAGAATGCTACAAGACTATAAATTAACATTGAACAAGATAAGGTGAGTAATGAAATAACTAAAAGCTTATGAGCTATGAAATTGACCTAGAATGGGGTGTTAAAGGAAGTGAGACAAGTCTCACTTGCACCTAAGCAATTATGTTAAAGATACTCACATAAGAGGGTGTTAGAAATCGTGAGACAAGTCTTATTAACACCATGATTAAACAATTATGTTAAAGATACTCACATAAGAGGGTGTTAGAAATCGTGAGACAAGTCTCATTAACACCATGATGATAATGTAAGATTTAAGTTTACATTCATCAAGTATAGAAAGGGATGACAATTCATCCATTGAGCTAAGCATACCTCATACTACAAGCAAGCTTCCATATTGTATGAGTCAACTCTAAAAGTTATGAAGTATAAGAAATTGATCTAAGCAACGATAGACTAGTAATGATCTTGTGCAAGCACATGTAAGCCTCATGAGATGAGCCTACCACCAAGGTGGATAAGGGTCTCCAAATTCTCCTAGTCCTTGAACTATGTCGCTAGCATAGGTTACTAGCTAATGGATCCACCTAAGAATGCTAGGAAGTATTCGGTTTAACTTTGGCCGGTGAACCACCTCTTTCTGTGTGGGAAAGACAATGGATTTCATGTTAGATCACATGATCTATGTCGGTTAAATGCTCAAGATTTCTTTAAGAAAGTAAGAAATAAATAAAGAAAGAAGTAGGAAGATGAGGGGTGTTCGGATAGTATGACCAAAGGGGTGAGGTTAGACTAAGTAATGATGTAAGTCATTCTTTGTCATTGCACTGAAAGATCCCAAAGGAAGTGTTAAAAGAATATCCTAAGTCAACCTAGCATGTTCAAAGTGAATGTGAGATCAAAGAAGAAGAAATGTAAGTTCAAAGTGAACTAAGTAAGCAAAAGCATAAGAATGTCAAATCATCAGTGTTCGATAAAAATGAAGTTTTAACAGTAATTGTTTTATGCCAATAAAGGGAGCAAAACATAATGACTCATCAATTGGAGTATGAATATATGCCATAGTATCTATATATGATTCAAATAATCAAAGAATGGGAATATCCAATAAAAGATTGACTTATAAAGACTTCATGCCCAATTTAACAAAAATGGAAAGAACAACTTGTGAGTAGGGTAGTCAAATCATTCCCTTAGTCTTTTGGATTACTTAGTTGATTAGTTGTAGGTATGGGACTACAATGAATCATTGCACTCGTAAGGAAAACTTAAGTATCAAAGGAGATCATTGAACTACACAACAGAAAGAAGAAAAGACTGAAAAATAAACTATGTCCGGGAGAGGGAGCTCTCGGCCTAAGGGGAGCAAAAATATTAATTTTTGCTTGAGTTGTTCTAAAATTATATTCATGATTCCAAGGTCTTATGATCATATAGAAAATGAGTTGTGTGCTTTAAATTCATGAAAATATGTCATATTCATAGCATGATTCATAAATAACGAATTAGAAAAGTGAAGTGACTTCACTTTCCAAAAATGGCATGTTGTTATAGGAAGAGATTTCCTTGATCATGCATAGTCCTTATGTGTTTATGTGCATATACCCATACTTAATACAAGTGTGTACTAACCCATATACAATTTCTATTTCTGTAGGTGCAGGTCCTTGAAGAAGATTGAAGATCAGTTGAAGCTGTTTGGACTAGTACCTCCAGACTTTGGTAGGTCGTTTTTAGTTCGAGGATGCCTACGCTTTATTTTCTAGCTTTAGTAGATTAGGCATAGCTAGTGGATGTTGTCCCTAGAGTTTCCTTTCAAACATTTGTTCAAGCTTTGGTATTAAGGCCGGTTTGGCAACAATTAATGATTTTATGAATTCTTCATTTTTATTGTTCAATCTGTTAATAGATGGTTGTTTAGTTTGAGCGGTTAGTATATCACTCTTATGCAATTATATGAAGTCTAAGTACACTTTAGTAAAGTTTTAAATTTTCCGTTAAATTTAACTGTATGATTGTGATGAAAGATAAGAAGAGGCTTGTCTGCGACCTCTGAGAGGTTAACGACGCCGGTCTCATCTAGGGTCTAGGACCCGGGTGTGACATTTAGTTATCAAACCAATAAAGGAATTACAATAAGTCAACCAAGGTATTCTAAACTTTACCACTTATGCAGTTTATCCCCAATCATCAGTTAGGTCATCTCATTCGACCACGTAAGGTTTTCATACCATACTATTGACACCAAAGTCATACAACATTAGGGAAAACAACAAGGAGAATTAGCCATAAAATTTCTTGTTTTCCTTAGAACATTACAGTAAGGTGACTTCTAGGTCACTAAAACCCACATTATCACCCTACCAAGTCATGCATACTACCTTTACACCTAGTATCAAGTATAACAAAGGACTACAATCAATACTAGGCAATCATGAATGTTCACACATCCCAACTAAGGCAACATTTGAAACATCATGCATATGTTCAAAGGGACATATTGAACACCTTTAAGCACATATTCCTAGTGTAGCATGCTTTCATAGGTAGTCACTAAGCATTTCAAGTTCAAATCATAATAGTAAGCCACCAACATGTAAAACGATATAGTAACACATCATTTCAAAAGAAACTCATGTC
Organism: Solanum sitiens; assembly: GCA_016801875.1. NCBI lineage: Eukaryota > Viridiplantae > Streptophyta > Magnoliopsida > Solanales > Solanaceae > Solanum > Solanum sitiens. The sequence continues at coordinate 245,032 of JABWTJ010000842.1, forward strand.
AACCATCATAACTTCTAACATGCTTTAACTATATAATGATATACATTCTTCAACATAACATGCTTATTCACATAAATCTCATACATAGCCATAATAGGCATCACATCACCAAAACATACCAAAATTCACCTTCATATATACTCATTCAACCATAAAACCAAGATAAGCATTTAAACTCACCTTTTCTCCCTCAAGCATATAGAGACAATCTCATCCAAGCAATCACATCTAAAAGACCACCGGACAAGAAAACATAAGAGAGAGATCTTATAGAGTTAAGTTCTATGGCACGGTATGAGAATGATGAAGAAGGTAAACTCTATCGTCCTATAGCGTCTCGTACCATTTGATGTGTCGTGACTCACCACCAATGCTACGACTAGACGTGGCAATATGAGACTTTTAGAACCTAAAACCACTTTATAAACCTCATGATCTGATACCACGTTTGTCACATTCGGCGAGTACCCCCTAGAAGTAACATGGCGTACTTGACCTCTCAGAGGTCTTATACAAGCCCATAGTTATCATTCATCGCATTTACATAATAAATTTAGCGGAAAATTTAAAATTTTTCATAGCACAACATATGCTAGAAACTTCATCTCATATATAGATAAAACATATTTCAAAATACATATTTAGACCGTAAGTCTCTTTGCCATCCTAGAATCAACATCATAAGAGTACATTTGGTACATGGACCTTACAACATAATACATAAGTATAGTAATTAAGAACTTTACAGTAAACTAGCACATCCTTGGATTTAAGGATTCCTTTCATTGATCTTGGGAATCATCTATCAAGCTCTTCACCATTCAATAAATCCTTTAAGCATCCATAACCTACACTTTGTGTAAAAAGTAGAGAAGAATAAGATTAGCACAAGAATGTACTAAGTATGGCAACCATGCAAAAACATGCATTTAAAAGGGATATTTTCTTTGAAATCATATTTCATGCCTTTTTGAGTAAATCATCATAAACGCTTATACAATAGCATTTATATCATTCACATACTTCATAGAAACATAATCAAAGGCCAAACATCATAGAAAACCACATATAAAATTTAAGTCTCGTTTGAGGTTATTTTACAATAAGCTCATTCTCCTTAACAGTGAACTCCTTCTTTTCATTTATTAACCTCCCAAGTAATCCTTTAGTGATACTTGGTGCAATGCATCACCTTAGGACCATAAGAAAAACCATACATACAACTTACACAAGGCAACACATATCATCATAGAAGTATAGCCCATTACAAGACACATTCAAGTCAAGACCGTAAGGCATTACAGTGAACTACATTCATTTACATATATTTTTCTTATTTTTCATATTCATCATTATAAGACCTTGTTCGTTACCCCAATCTTAGCCTACTAGTACAATGTACATGTGAAGCCCCATAACTCCACACATACTTAGTAAACTCTTCATGATACCACAAACCTTAATATACAATTCATACATCCTCATAACAAGTAAGGACAACTTCATTCATGTCAATACAAGACCTTTATCATATAGTCATTTAGACCAACATAGTGCACATAAGGATATATCATATCATATAATTCATACCATGCAGTAGAAACCTTCTACAATATCATGCATAAGGACATAATCATAATCATACATATTAGCTCACCTTCCTAAGACTTCCTAATGATCTACTTGTGCAATGTCTAGATGGGTTCATTACTTACACCTACCCTAAGTAACCTCTCTTAAGTCATCCTAGTTAGGATCCTAGTCATTTCCTTCCATTGTCCATTTTACTTTAGGGAAACTATAGCCTTAACCGACACTAAGATCATGGGTGCTAAACATGGAATTTGGTGTTGTAGAGCCTTACATCAATGGAAGGTGTTCCTACCTAGCCAAGGTAGAACATTAACATATATCCTAGCATCCTAAGTGAATTCACTTTTCCAGATCCTATGTGGAAAGCATAGTTTATGGAACTAAGTGATAGGTAGTTTTCTCTACATGCCATTGGGCAATTGGGGCCTCATCTCATGAGAAAACATGGGTGATACCTTCCTAAATGTAAGTCAACACCTCATGTAGGTCCATAGATGAATATTCGTCAAAGGGAACTGAAATCTCTATAAGGGACAAATGGTGAATCTTTCCTCAAGGGAAAGTCAACACCTCTCAATGTCAAGTTCAGTCAGTGCTAAGCTAAGTTCCCTTTATTGAAAAACCTTTAATTACATTTTTCATAAAACACGGGATTAAGATATTCATTCTTGATATGATTATAGCATATTAAAGCACCTATATAGTTTAGAGTATTCTTGGGCACCCCTATCAGGGCCCCTTTCACTTACTGGATCATCAGCCGTGTGTGTGTGTACATACATGTGAGCAAACCTTTCACATAACACATAGATATCACACATGTTCATACATCAATGCATAAGTCTATAGGTATAACTATATGAGCAATCCTTTCATATAAAACCCACTAAGACTCTATGCACATTCATCTTTCATCATATCATATAAGCTTAACATGCATAGTAGTAGAAACTAGCGAATATGAGAACTACTTTTCATTTAGACACCATGAACCTTTACTACTTTCAAGCATGCATGGAGTGTGAGTGTGTGTACATTGGTCAACATGATCACATAATGGATATCAACAACTCATTGAGGCAGCCACCCTTTTAGACCACATTACCCTTTAAGCACAGATCCCACAACCCACAATAGCATAGGAGGCAAGTTAACATCATAGAACACTTGAAGACTCCTAAGATTAGCTATTCCAACATTCACATAGCGGTACATGGGTAGGGGTCATCAATCTTTAACACTTCATTAATGGAAGCACCTACACATGATCTCAACTTAGCTACTTACATGCTCATAACATTAATAACATAACCTAGATTCACAACTATAATAGAAGACTAGGCACAAGTTACACATAATGTGATCATCATAACCACTCATTCATATAATCACCAATTTGCCTTCAAGTCCATGGTCAACAATTATATAATGACATAAAGTAAACACCGCCACCATAAGTGGACCATACCACACGATGCCATACAAGGCTTCATCAACATTACTATAGAGAAATAGAGAAGTAGAAGAGTAAAGGATTTCTTACCAATCCTTTGGCCTTTGGTCATCATTGACCATTACTACTCTTTCATCAATAAATCAAGTATAGGGCAGTAGCTAGAGTACCATAATCATATTAGAAACCATGTACAATTCGCTACAAGATCATATTACAATCTAATACAATACATCACATATATACTAGAAAGTATAAAAGCATAGATCTTTAACCCAATTCACTTGCATTGATCATCAATTATATTTTATTAAAAGCATAAGTCTAGGGACGTAGCTTGAAGAAATCATAGCTTAAACGAAGTCATGCTTTATCTACCCTAACATTTAGATCATGCTATGTACATTACAATAGTCACTTTATAGGCTAGAAGAACCTAGACCAATTCATGCCAAGACTCCTTTCCTTTAATCATCAAATATTCATATCCATAATCCATCAACAACATCAATGTAAGGCAGTAGTTAAGGAAGTCATAATCTAGACGAAGCCCTACTACAATTACCACAACTCTAAATTACAGTGAACATGCTACATTAGAGCAACATGGAAGACAGAAGAATATAAGCCAATCAAACCCTGAACCACATGAATCACATATATATAATTCAAAAATAATATACAAGTGAGACAATAGGTACAATTATCCTTACATAATTGAATTCCGCATTCATGCATAATAAGATCCATGTTACAGTGCAGGCCATGCTTACCATTCAATAAGACGTATAGATCACATTCTTTTAGTACCAATCCAGATTAATCAAATTTCACGTAATGCATCATCAATACACATTCTAAACAGTAGATCTAATCATATTAACATAGTTGAATCACAAATCGACATGCATAAGATCAAGATTATAAAGCCATACATAGGCTAAAATCGAGTTTGTGAAAGAGCATGAGTTCATCATGCAATTGGATTGAAAACAACGTCCAAATCCGTAAATAATCATTAATACATTAATATTATGCCTTTGAAATTAATTTAAGAAAGAACCCATGGCTAGATTGAAGAAGAAGATATTTGATCATGGAACTTCTTTGAAAGCTTTGAGATTAACTCTCTAGATGGAAGGATAATTAGAAATGAAGAATCACCATACCTTTTTATTCATGAAAAACTTTAAAATATGATGATTCATCGATGGAAATCCAACCTCCAAGCTGTTCTTGAGCTTCACCAACAATGGTGGTTTCTATGGAGAATACTTTTGGAGGGAAAGGTTCAATTTGTGTGAGTTGGTTTAGGAATGTGTTGATCACGTTTTTGATCACTTAAATACACCCAAAAATCACTAAATTAAATCATGTCGGGTCAGGATAGCACATGGGGTGAATTTCCCATTCACCTCTTTAATCAAACAGTGCACAGGCAGTGATGCACCAACCTGCATCGACGGACCCAACAACGGGGCGTTGGTCTATTGACGGGCCATTACTTGCCATCCATCGATTGGTCCTTGGCCAAATTTTGGGTTGATATCTGCCGAAGCTAAGTACCAATTGACGAGACCTCACCTACGGGTCGTTGGTCAACAAACTAGCCGTCGTTTGGTCCGTCGATTGACACTGCCAAGGCAGTGTCTCAATCAGCCTTGGGTCCTTCTTGTGGGCTCTTTTGCGGGGCCCTTTAGAAGTCGTACCAGAAATTTCCAAATTATATACAAACCTTAAAAAGTTTTAGACCTTGCACATAAGTTTCACCAAAAACATACACCTGCAACTCGTCCAAACATGCAAGGCCCCATCAAGATACACACATGCATGTCTCAAGGTAATCTTTCGAACGTCTTGGACGTTCTTGACGTTTGACCTCCAAACTTCTCAAAACTTCATATAATACCATTAAACATCATTATAACTCATTTTTATACTTCATAAGCTCATATCATACACATATAAGAAAGCATAGACATATGAGGCACATAAGTGACTAACTGTCGAACGTCTTGGTCGTCCCTTGACGTTTGACTTCCAAATCATCTAAAATTTACACACTTCCTCTAACCCATATTATAATCAATTTTAGGACTTTAGAACATTTAGAAAAACATGTTAGGCTCTAGACACCCTATCTCATTTTGGGGGTCTTACACTCTTCGGACACGCCCGTTACATAAAAACTCATTTCATCCCTAGCATTAGAAACCAAAGAAGAAGCATATTTGGACAACTGGATGAATTTTAAGGAGTGTTCCATGACACTCATACCTCCCTGACGAAGGTTGATGAACTATTCTACCTTAGCTTCTATTTGTTCCCTTGGAAAGAATCTGCCAAGAAAGCCCTTTTTGAAGATCTCCCAAGTCACGAGACAACCTCCTAAAGTCCTACTATCCTTCAACTGATTGTACCATGTCTGAGCCACTTAGACTTCTCAGTAGTACTCACCCCCATAGCAAAAAAAATCTTGTAGACCTCATCAAGGAAATATTGGGGGTCTTCATCAAGTTTCTATCCAAAAAAACATAGGAGGATTCATCCTCGTAAAATCTCTCAAACGGCTAGCCATAGTACTAACATGTTGGTTCTCTCGAGGTACAACCTCCATGTTAGCTTGTGTCGTAATAGCTTGAGCTTGAGTGGTGATGGCTTTGTCCATTTGGAACAGGGATTCCCTCACCTCACCATCCGTCATAGCCGGAGGATTTACCGAAACTTGATCATTCACAACAACTTGCACTTGAGGAGGAACTTGATTGCCTTGAGGAGTACCTCCCGCATTCGCAATCTCTTCTCCTACTCTTATCGCGGCTGTCCTCGTTGTGTTCATCGCCTATAACCACAAGAAAAGGATTAGATGATAAAAGACACATAGTGTCAAAACTCTAAAGGCACGAGATAGCATCATCAAGAAAAGAGAAGTTTCCTAATCATCACATAGACTCTCATCCACAACCATGAACAAGACACTAGGCAAGGTTTAGTGAGATATTGATCCTAAGGATATTTAACCTCATGCTCTTATACCAAGTTTGTCATATACGGAGAGCATACCCCAGATGCGACCGGCGTCGTCGTCCTGTCAAAGGACTCAGACAAGCCTTTAGAATTCGTCATAACATAGCATCAGTTAAAATTGCGAAAAATTATAATTTTTACATTCTATTTGAAGTATACTTAGACTTTATACTTAACATTCATAATGAAATACGATATTCTAAAAACTTGTCTCACATATATAAAACCATCTAAAAAGTACGAATCTGGACTTAGCCAATAAATAGTAAATATGCCATATAGGCCTTAATACCAAACAATCCAAAGAACAAAAATGGAAATAGAATATTCTTAAAATCTACTAATTTCTTCATAAGCTAGAATATGAAATATACAATCCCCGAACATGAGGACCTACCAACACTTGGAGAAAGATTTCCAAACTTCTTCAATCAACCTTCTTAATCTTCAGTGGCCGGACCCTACATTTGTAGTAATATAAAGTAATGGGGTTAGTAAGCCACATGTACTAAGTATGTGTATATGCACATAAAATTTAAGGACATGCATGAAAAAGGATCATTTATCATTTGTTTAGAAAGCATGCTAAGTCATATGAATGTCTTCAATGCACATACCATAGAACATATAAAAGTTAAGGACTCCATCAACATAAAGCATGATCATAATCAAAGGCATATTTTCATAGAGTAATGTTAACATTCATATTCAATAAATCATATATACATAACATACGAAACACTTACCACTGTTCATATCCTAAACCTACAAGTGCAATAGTCATGTGAAGCCCCATAACTCCACAAAACCGAGTAGATAAGATAGGATACCACAAGTAAATCTTTGCTTTATATAAATTGTAACATAAGTAGTCATCACCTCATAAAGAAATATAGACCAATAACATGATCATTAACGTAACCAATTTCATATAAGAGTAATAACATGTATCATAAGCACCATACCTTTCATATCAAGATGCAAATCAACACGAGAAAACCATGAAGTTAATCAAAATTCTTTTTCAAGTACTTTCAAATCTTCAAAATATCATTAGGGTAGTGTCAATCAATACATACCAAACATATAAAGGTCATGCAATTCCTACTTAACGCAAAACTCCATTTGTGAACAAGCTTACCAAAATTCATTAGATTCAAGCTCAAGCAAATATAGAAGGACAAGGTAGAATATTTACAACCTTACTATTTCATCACCATCCCCCACTTAGGGTAAACCCAATTAGGAGCAACTTCACCCAATCATAAAGAGGATCTTAGTCTTTTAACCAACGAAGAGGTTACAATAACTTACCATAAGGGCTTCAAGGGCATTTTAAACTTTACCATCTTAGGAAAATTATCCCCCAACATCAAGTTAGGCCGTACTATTCATGCACATAAGGTTTTTTATACATTACAATAGACACCAAGGACATACAACATTAGGGGAAACAATAGGGGAGACTTAGCCTTAAAATTTCTTCTTTTTATTTGGTCATTACAGTAAGGTGACTTCTAGGTCAATCCAACACACATCATCACCTTACCAAGACAAGCATACTACCTTCACACCTAGGATCAAGTCTATACAAAGCACTCCAATCCATACTAGTAAACTTATCAAGGACCAAATATATACAAAGGGAAACAGTGAACACTTTTAAGCACATATTCTTAGGGTAGCATGCTTCCATAGGTATTCACTAAGCATTTCAAACTCAAATCATAATATTAGGGTACCATCATGTAAAACCATATAGTAACTCACCATTTCAAAAAAAAAACTCATTTTAACCACAATAACTTCTAACATTCTTTAATCATATCATGACATACATTTCTCAACATAACATGCTATTTCACATAAATCTCATACATAGCCATAAATGGCATCACATCATCAAAACATGCCAAAATTCACCTTCACACATACACATCCAACCATAAAACAAAGTTAAACATTAACTCACCTTTTCTCCCTCAAGCATAGAGATACAATATCATCCAAGCAATCACATCTAAAAGACCCCCGGACAAGAAAACACAATAGAGAGATCTTATAGAGTTAAGTTCTATAGTTAAATGGTAATTATTATTATAAGAGAACACAACAAAAGGAAAATATTATCCCAATTTCCATTGAAATCAATTATACAAGCACTAAGCATATCCTCAAGGGTTTGAATAGTATGCTCTGCTTGACCATCTGTTTGGGGATGAAAAGCGGTGCTTAACTTCACCTTTGTACCCAACCATTTTTGGAATGACCTCCAAAACCTAGATGTGAAATCTGCACCCCTATCTGATATGATGGATAATGGAACACCATGGCGACACACAAATTCATCTATGAAAATCCCTGCATAATTCTCCGCCGAGTAAGTGGACTTGACGGGAATAAAATGAGCGGATTTTGTCAACCTATCCACAACCACCCATATAGAGTCATTTTGTCTTTGTCTCTGAGGCAAACCTACCACGCGGTCCATATTGATTTCTTCCCACTTCGAAGTGCAACTTGTATTTCTTGAAGTAAACCACTTGGCTTTTGGTGCTCAGATTTCTCTTGTAGGCAATTTGGACATCTTACAACAAATTCCGCTATGTTACTTTTCAAGCCTTCCCACCAAAACACTTCTCTAAGGTCATGATACATCTTTTTAGAGCCCGAATGAATGGAATAACGGGAACCATGAGCTTTCTAAAGAATCTGGTTCCTCAAGTCATCAACATTGGGCACACACAACCTTCCTTGATACCTCAAGACACCATTCCCCCCAAGGAGAATGACTCATTAAGCTTACCAAGATCCGATTCTTTCAACTCAACCAATGATTGATCAAGGTATTGTTGACTTCACCTCAACCACCAAAGATGATTTGTAGTTATGATGGACCATAAAACAACTATTTGGAGAATCTTCCAGTCTCACACCCAAATGAGCCAACTTATGAACATATTTCACTACCCATGGTCATTCGACTTAGAGCATCCGCAACCACATTGGCTTTTCCGAGGTGTTAGAGAACACTCATGTCGTAATCTTTCAACAATTTTAACAACTTTCTTTGTCCGAGATTTAACTCCTTTTGAGTAAAAGCATATTGAAGACTCTTGTGGTCAGTATAAACATCAACATGAACACCATACAAATAATGCCTCCATATTTTCAAGGAAAATACCACGGACGCTAACTCAAGATCATTAGTTGGATATTTTTTCTCGTGCACCTAAGTTGTCTGGAAGCATAAGCTACTACTTTCCCATATTGCATAAGGACACACCCTAAGCCCACTCGGGAGGCATCACAATTTACTACGAAGCCCTTGGTACCCTCCGGTAAAGTCTACACTGGAGCGAAGGTATGCCTAACTTTCAAGATTTGAAAGCTTCTTTCACATGCCTCCGACTACTCAAATTTCATAGTCTTTTGGGTCAAAGTAGTCAAGGGAGAAGCAATGGACGCAAAACCATCAGCAAACCTCCTATAGTATCCCACTAGACCCAAAAAGATTCTAATGTTGGTTGGAGTTAATGGTCTAGGCCAATTATTGACCGCCTTAGTTTTCTTTGGATCAACCTCAACTCCCTCACTAGAGATGATATGACCAAGAAATGTCACCGACCACAACTAAAACTCACATTTGCTATACTTGTCAAATAGTTGGCTTTCCTTAAGTACTTGCAACACCACTCTCAAATGGTCCATGTGTTCACACTCATTTTTCGAATATACCAAGATGTCATCAATGAAGATAATGACAAATAAATCTAGGTAACTTTGAAACACCCTATTCATGAAGTCCATAAATTCCCCCGGGGCATTAGTGAGACAAAAGGACATTACTAAAAATTCATAGTTCCTATATCTAGTTTGAATTTTTGTTTTAGGTATATCCTCAACTCTCACCCTAAGTCTGTGATACCCCAATATCAAGTCAATATTAGAAAAGTAGCTTGCCCCTTGGATTTGATAAAACAAGTCGTCAATCCAAGGGAGAGGATACTTGTTCATAGTAGTGACTTTATTGAGTTGGAGATAATCAATGCACATTCCAAGGGACCCATCCTTCTTCTTCACAAACAATACCGAGCACCCCATGGAGAAATACAAGGTCTAATGAAGCCTTTGTCTAGTAAGTACTTGAGTTAGGCCTTCAACTCTTTCAATTTGGCCGGAGCCATCCGATAAGGAGGAATTTAAATGGGGTTGCTATCCTGTAGCAAGTTAATACCAAAATCAATTTCCCGTTCGGGAGGGATTCCGGGAAGATCATTAGGAAAGAACTCCGGAAATTCCCTCACTAAGGGGACTAACTCAATGGGAGGATTTTTTGAGTCTAAATCTTTGACTCTTACAATTTGGCATAACACCTTTTTGAGATCATCTTAGAAGCCTTTAGACGAGAAATGATAAGATCTCTAGGAATAGAATTGCCCCCTTCCACTCTAAGACTGGTTCATTTGGAAAATTGAACATGACAATTCTTGTTCTACAATCAATGGAAGCAAACAATAATTCAACCAATCCATCCCAAAAATGACATCAAAATCGACCATATATAGTTCTACTAATTCAACATGAGTAACTCTATTGGGAAACATTATAGGACAATTTCTATATATCGTTTTTGCAGCCGTCGACTTACCTACAGGGGTAGTTACCATGAAAGGTTCATTTAGAATATCGGGCAAACTATCAAACTTCCTAGATATCAAGGGAGTAAAAGATAATGTAGCACCCGGATCAAGTAAAGAATAAACATAAATAGAGAAAACTTGTAACATACTGGTCACCACATCGGGAGAACTCTCTTGTTCACCCCTTGAGCGAAGTGCATAAAAGCGATTCTTCCTTAGAGCATAAAAATAAGAACCACTTGCTTGTGATTTCCCACTCCCCTTGTCTTGCCCCTTCACATTAGGTCAATCTTTTACCTTATGGCCACCTTTTCCACATCCAAAGAAATTCTCCGTCCCAACAAGTCACTCACCATTATGATTCTTACCACACTTTCCACATGTTTGGCTTCTTAGTTGGTGAACTAGTACCTATTCCCTTTTGAGACTTAGGGTTAGACACCCTATCATCACAAACCTTGGGGAATTTTGAAGGAACTTTATTGGAGAACATCTTCTTGAATCTAGGCTTCTGTTGAATTTCCAACCTCCCCTTTGAAGAACCACCATCATAAGACTTGACCCTCTTGACCTCTCTATTCTCTCTCCTTAACCTAGTTTCTTCCACTTGTTAATTATGTACCATGAGATGACAGATATTCATATTATCATGAAGCATAGCCGAACGACATTCTTCTACAAAGTCTTTGGACACCCCCAAAAGGAAACGACTCAT
>JABWTJ010000842.1:258579-482607 GCA_016801875.1 Solanum sitiens
ATCTTCTTGAATCTAGGCTTCTGTTGAATTTCCAACCTCCCCTTTGAAGAACCACCATCATAAGACTTGACCCTCTTGACCTCTCTATTCTCTCTCCTTAACCTAGTTTCTTCCACTTGTTAATTATGTACCATGAGATGACAGATATTCATATTATCATGAAGCATAGCCGAACGACATTCTTCTACAAAGTCTTTGGACACCCCCAAAAGGAAACGACTCATCTCATCCATTATGTTACAAACCGAGGATGGAGCATATTTGGAAAATTTAGTAAACTTCAAGAAATAGTCAATTACACTCATACCTCCTTGACGAAGTTTTATGAATTCTTCCACCTTAGCTTCCCTCAACTCTCTAGGAAAGAACCTATCCAGGCAGGCCCTCTTAAAGATCCTCCAAGTCACCAGATCACCTCTTAGTGACCTATTATCTCTCCATTGTGTGTACCAAGTTTGGGCCACATCTTTGAGTTGATAGGCTGCCAGCTCGGCATTCTCTTGTGGATTCACACCTATAGCAAATAGGATCTTATAGACCTCATCAAGGGAGTCTTGAGGGTCTTCATCTGCCTTGAACCGAAGAACATATGTGGGTTCATCCTAGTAAAGTCTCTCAAACGAGAAGCCATGCTGAGGCACTCGAGGTCCAACCTCCCTATTCACTTGGGTCGTTATGTCTTGGACTTGAGAAGTGACGACATTAGCTTAAGAGTTAATGGCTTGGGTCAAATTGAGAAAAGATGCCCTTATCTCTCCGTCGATCATTGGTAGAGCAACAACCGAAACTTGATCACCCATAGCAACTTCTTCAAGTAGAGGCACTTGGTTGTCTTGTGGAAAAACTTGATTGTCATGAGCCCCACATTAGCCATCTCTTCCTTGGCCCTTCTACAACCTCTCTTCGAGTATTCATACCTATAACCACGATACAAGTTTTAGGTGAAAGCACATAATAAGACTCTAGAGGCACGACATAGGTATGCAAGAAGATGAGAGTTTCCTAAGAATCACATAGTCTCTCATTCATAAGTGTGGCGCACTTCACAATTATTAATAAGAATCTATGTAGAAGTGGTTTAATAAAACATTGACCCAAATGATATTCAACCTCATAGTCTGAAACCAAGTTAGTCACATCTGGGGAGCACCCCCTAGACGTAACCGGCGGCGGTGTCCTCAGAGAGGACTAAGACTAGCCTCTTAGCATTCGTCATTACATTCATAGGTTAAAAAGTTTGCAAAATTAAAATTTTTCATCTACATCTACTTCATGAGGTTTACTTAGACCTCTCTCTTACACATAATATACTCATAGAGAGTTTACTTAGACTCCTCGTATACGAAGATTGCGTAGCCTTCTACTTTTATGTCAGATATATATACAAGTACACAATACAGTATTAATAGGGATGTCTCATATCAAACCATCTAAACGGAATAGAAAAATATGGGCATAGCCCTTACAAAAATGTATAAATGCCACTTAGGGCTTATAACAATATCTTGAAACAACAAGAATGAAGTGATTGTCATTATACTTTAACAATGTAACATAGCTAGAGTAAGAAAAAAGCATCATTTTCGGAACTTGATGACATACCCACACTTGGAGATATGATCCAATCCCTCCTTGCAAAGAGTTCACGAACCCTTCAATGACCGGAACCTAAAATGTTTGGGAAAAGGGAGAAATAGTGGTTAGCACATACGTTTAATAAGTATGGAAACATATTCACATACAACATAGAAATCATGCTAAAAAGGGGAATTTGATAAGACCATGCCAAGTTACTTTGAAAATGCCTTATGCTTGCCCAAGAACACATATAAGACAATAATCACATATTCCTTATGATACAAGCATATTCAACACAAGCCAACATACTCAAGTTAACAAATGTCAACATGTATATAACATAATAGAATTATTAGCCAATATAACTCTAACATCATGTCATAACCACAAAGCATGCTCATAAGTCCATAACATTACGTCATAAGTAAAACCCTTACCCATAATCCTTCACCAAGTATACTAGTGCAATGGTCAAGTGAATCCCCATAGCCTCACCCAGTCAAGCAAACTAACCAAACGATCATGAATAATGTCTATCTTCACACATCATAGCATTATAAGTATTTATCCTCATATTTAACACTATAGACTATAATCATGAAGAATCAACATAAGCATAAAATTTATCTCATAAGAGCGTAAAATCATAAGAAACACTTCCTAGGATTTCCCTCAAGGCCAACTAGTGCAATGTATAGTAGAGTTCCATACCCCTACCTAGACTAAGTCAAACCCCTTAAGTCCTCCTAGTTAGAGTTCAATTTATTACTTCATTTTTGTTTTGGGAACATCTTGCCTTAACCGACATAGACCACATGAGCTAATGTGGAATCCGGTGTCATGGAACCTTACACTGAAAGAAGGTGGACTACGTGCCAAGGTATTACCAATAAATGAGCATAACATGTAGGTGGATCCACTAGCTAGTATTCCTATGCAATCAACATAGTTGAAGAACTAGGAGATGTAGTTTGGACCCTCTTTATGCAACATGAATTATAGTTTCCAATCTCATGAGTAAAATAGTGAACCTACCTTCCCTACTAGGGAAGGGACACTCCTCACTAATAGTTCACTTGGTGCTAAGCTAGAGTCCCTTTTTAAATATCTTTCTTTAACGATCAAAACTTAGTTTAGGTCATAGGAGAATAGATCCTTATATAGTCATAGTAATTATCTCAATACTAATTGCATGAGAACACCTTTCATTACAACCCTCACATGTTAGATTAGCACATTAACATCATCATAATATAATATGGTACATAGGTACTTCATAACCAACCTTATATCATTTCATCTTAAGAATATTTTCATAATCATATAATCAAGACATCTTAGTTACATCATCATACCAAACCAACTTAACCTAATCACAAGATATACTTCAATTGAGCTTCATCACCAAGTACAAGCCATCATAATTGAAGTAGAGGTTTAGAATAACAAATGCTTACCCAATCTCCTTCAAAAGCCATCATCTTGATCTTACCATCAACGAACCAATTTCATCAAATAATAAGTGTATTAATATCATTCAATAGTAATTAATACAATAACTAGGTCAATTGCATCATCACTATCCCAATCCCAAAATATATTACCCTAGGCAGTCCATGAACAAATTATAATATATAAAACAAGTCTATCAATCAATACATTCATCAATTCCCATCAATTTATAAGCAAACTCCAAGATTTGTGGGAATTGGGGAAAGGACATGAATCAAACGAAATTACCATTAATTAACATCAATTACTCAACAATCCATACTTAATTAGTCATAGGAAATCAGAATTAATCATAATCAATCATCAATTCCAAGTTTAGAACAAAACCCATTTGTAGAGAAAAACCCTAAGAATTGGGCTATTTAGAAATCAACTTTGAGAGGACCTCTTGGAGAAAGTAATCCCAAGAGTGAAGAACTCATACCTTACTGAAGGTTAATACACAAAAATTGAGAAGAAAAGTTTAGAAATTGGTCTTCTTCTCCAAGCTTCCTTCATCCTTCAAAGGAGGATGAATAGAGAGAGGAAGTAGAGAGAGGTGAGAGCTTTTGGGTTTTGATTTGGGGATTTGATTTAAGAGTGTGAAATTGACTTAAAACCTACTTAAAACCAATATATAATGTTACCCTAAATTACCCAAAAGACCCCTCATTTAAATGGGTGTTTTTGTGAATTCAAATTGACTTTAAAACGACGCGAACGAATCTGGGAAGTGGTTGCACGTCGCGGGGGCAATTTCATCCTTTTTTTCAAAAAAAATCTGGGTTAAGGCAGTGGACCTCGTGGAAGCCCTGTGTCGCGAGGAAATTGTTTTCCTTCTTTCTGTTCTCTACGCGACGCGCGGCTGGTTCCACATCTTTGCTGCCACAAGCTGCTTTGGAAGCTTGTTCGCCAATGTTCGGGTCCTCCTCAATGACCCTTCGGGGGGTCCTTGGGGAGTCGTTATTGGACGTTTGGACTCTTTATACTATATTTTACCTATTTAAAGTTTTTTTACAAGTTTAAGACTTCATATGTCACTCCCAAACCTTCACACAACATAGGGACGTCTACTAGTTCAATTCTGCTACTTTCCGAACGTCATAGACGTTTCTTGATGCCTTGACTCTAAAACTTCCTAATTGGTCTATAAAAATTATTTTAGGCTTAGAAACACTGTTTTAAGGTTTAGTTCATCATGCAAGACTATAGCTTAGGTCATGGAATTTTGGAGTGTTACAAAAACATTGTCAAAGACCCTTGAGAACTCTTAAGAACTTTACTTTGACTTGCTTCTTAACCTCTAGACTTGACTCTTATCTTCTTTGACTTTGATCTTGTAAGACCCCCAAAATGAGTTAGGGTGTCTAGAGCCTCACATGTGCCTAACATCTTGTTAACATGTTAATTAAGTGATTTAACATATGCATGATTGATTTTAAGTCATTTGGAAGTAAAACGTCCATGAACGTCCAAGACGTTCGAAAGTTAGCCCTTCAGACGTGCATGTGTGACTTGAGTGTGTCTAGCATGTTTTGATTTGTTGCGAGTGTTTGTTTTGGGTGAAACTTATGTGGAAGGTATTTGACATGTTAAGGTATATATTTCCGTTCGAAACATCCGGGTACAACTCTCCAAGGGCCCTGCAAAAGGTCCTCAAGTCTGCGTAGACAATCCCTTGGCAGTGTCTACCAATGACCCTCAATCGACGGCCAGTAGATTCACCTACGCCCCATCGATGGTGAGATGAAGGTGGCAACCAACGGCCCGTCGATGGGCCTAAGGGGCGTTGTTTGTTGGCCGTCGATGCAGGCTGCAACAACTGCCATGCACGCTGTTTCATTTATGGGGTGAATGGAAAATTCACCCCACGTCCTAACCTTACCCTAGGTTGTTTATTTGGTTACTTTTGGCTGTATTTAGTTGATTAAAAATTTGACAACTCCATTCCCAATCCATGATTCAAAATTAGACTTCCCTCTCCCAAAATATCCTCTCTAGAAACCTCCATTGGAGATGAAGCTCAAGAACAGCCATGGTGATGGATTCTCAAGCTTTCTTATCAAGTTTGAGTGGTTTTATTCAACAATAAGGTATGGTGATACTTCATCTCTAGATAACCTTTCACCTAGAGAGTTCCTTTCAATGTTTTCAAAAAGAATTCACGATCAAACTTCTTCTTCTTCAATCTAGCCATGGGTTCTTTCTCAAATTTATTTCAAAAGCATAATGTTAATAAATTGATGATTTTCTACTGATTTTAATTTGATTTTCAATCCAATTACATGTGAATCCATGATCTCTCTCAAACTCAATTTAGCCAATGTATGGGCTTTGTGATCTTTATCTTATGTAAATCGAATTGTGAGTCAATTGTGTTAAAATGCTTATATCTACTACATAGTATGTGTATTGATGGTGAATTTTTGATGAGTGATCCATGTGGATCAAGGTTTGAAGGTTTGAATAAGATTAGCCTATAATGTAGTATCTTGTGATCTTGATGCTAGAATGATTGTTATGAGATTCAGTTATGATGAATTGTCTTAGCTACTGCCTACAATTTAATGTGATGATAAATTAGGTACAATATATTGATAGATACAATCGAATTTTTAAGGATTGATCTAGGTTCTTCTAGCGTATAGATTGATAATGTAATGTGCATGATGTGATCTCAATTCTAGGGTACATGAAGGATGATTTAGTTTAGGTTGTTATCTCTTTAGCTACTGACTTATATGTATAGTGTTTATGAATTATGATTGATGATCAAGGCAAGGGAAATTGGTGAGTGATCTATGTCTCTCTACTGTCTAGTGAATCGGTGATGTAGTGTACTTTTTATTAGCATGATCTTGTAGTGGCTTATGCAAGATTTCATTTATGTTAAAGTATATTTAGCTACTGCCATATACTTGAATTGTTGATGAAAAAGGTGAATTGATCAATGATGATCAAATGTTGATGAATTGGTAAGAATGACTCTATCCCTATACTTTTCTATAGAATTGTTAGTTGATGAATCCCTGTTTGGAATTGTGTGGTATGGTCCACTTATGGTGTCGGTGTTTAATTTATTGTTATTACATATGTGATGTGATCATGGACTTTAAGGCAATTGTATTATGAGTGTGTGTTGGTGATGATCACCCAATGTGAAGTCTCATGCCTAGTCTTCTATTCTAGTTGTGATCTAGGTTGTATGGCTATTGTATAAGCATGTGTATAACTATGTTAGGGATAGGTTTAGGTGCTTCCATTGGTGAGTTATGATGGTTGATGTCCCCTTACCTATGTATGCCTATATGAATTTGTGATTAGCTATGGTTAGGAGTCTTGAATGCAAGTATTAAAGTTTGCTTGTCTCCTATGCTAATATGTGTTGTATGGTCTATTCTTGAAGTTGCATTGTGGTCCTAAGAGGGTGGCTGCCTCAGTGAGTTGTTGATAGATGTTAGGTGATAATGTTGACCAATGTACACACACTCACACTTCATGCATGCCTACATGTAGTATAAGTTCATGGCGCTTAAATGAAAGGGTATTCTCATGTGCATTAATGTCTACATGTAAATGAAAGTATGTTATGTATCCTTAACTAGGATGACTTGATAGGTGTATTAGTATGGGCAAGGGTATGAGACCTTGTCCACGCATTGGACATGTGTGCCTTGATAGTAAAGTTCCTATGTTTTGTTCTCTATGTACATGAATATGAATGCATGGTTGTGTTATGAATGTGCATAATGTCTTAATGTGTTTAATATGAAAGGATTGCTCATGTAGTTACACCTATACACTTATGCATTAATGTATGAACATGTGTGGACTTAATGTGTTATGTGAAAGGATTGCTCACATATATGTATACACACATGTATTATGATCTAGTCAATAGAGGGGCACTTGGAAGGTGTTCCTAAGAGTACCCTAAACTAGATAGTGCTTGAATGTGCTATGTCCATGTGGAAGGGTTTCTCACATTATATTGGTTGATGAATTCTCATCTATGACCTATGAGACAAGCATATGAGGATTCAATCTCCTAAGCCTACATTTTATAAAGGAAATATAATAATGACTTTTCAATAAAGGGAACTTAGCTTAGCACTGAGTGAACTTGAAGATGGAGGGTGGCACCTTCCCAAGGTGGGAAGGTAGGGTTCACCATTATCGTCATGAGGTGGATAACTACTATGTCTCAATAGGCATAAAGAGGGTTTCAATATAAGCCTCCAAGTTCCATAACTATGTTTGCCCCATAGGATTTAGCAAGTGATATCACTTAGTAAGCTAGGTAAGACCACCTTCCATTGGTGTAAGGTTCTACAACACCAAATTCCATATTTAGCACTCATGGTCTTAGTGTCGGTTAAGACTATAGTTTCCCTAAAGTGAAATGTACAATGGATGTAAATGACTAGGCCCTAACTAGGATAACCTAAGGGTAGTTTCTTAGTGTAGGTGGGGGTATGGGACTTCACCTATGCATTTCACAAGTAGCTATTGAGGGGTGTTATAGGAAGGTGTTCTAATGTATGTGTATAGGTGTATGTTTCTCATGCATGACATTGTAGTTTCTTCTACTTGTTGGGATGATATTCCTTGGTATGAGTACAAATGGGTCTATATGATATGGTCTCTCCTTATGTGCATAATGGTTGTCTTATTGACTATTTGATGAAGGTCTTGCTTGGCATGTATGAAGTTGTCTATGTTGCCTTGTTAATGTATGAAGTAAATGTTAAGGCTTGTGGTCTCATAATAGGTTTACTAAGTATGTGTGAGGTTATGGGGCTTCACATGTGCATTGCACTAGTAGATTTCGATTGGGATTGTGAGCAAGGTCTTAAAATGTTCTATGTGCAGTAAAGTTAGTGTATGTGCATAATGACTAGAGCTTACTGTAATGTCATTAGGGTCTTGGATTAAATGTGTCTATGATGTACTGTACTTCTATGATGGTATGTGTTGGCTTATGTAGGATGTATGTATGATTTCTTTGTGGCCTAAGGTGTTGCATTGCACCAATTATCACTAGAGGGTTACTTGGGAGGTTAATGAGTTCAAGAAAAGAAGTTCACCGTAAATAGGAAAATGCTTACTGTTAAGTGTGTGGAGTTTACTGTAATGCGACCCCAAATGTAAATTAAATGCAATATGTAATTTTATATGAGGTATGACCATTGAATATTCCTATATGAAGTATGTGAATTGTATAAATGCTATTGTATCAAAGTTTTATGAAGTTTTCACAAAAAGGCATGATGCATGGTTTCAAGTAAAATATCCCTTTTATATGCATGTTTTTGCATGGTTGACATACTTAGTGCATTCTTGTACTAAATCCATTCTTCTCTACCTTTTTACAGAAAGTGTAGGTTATGGATTCTTAAGGGATGTCTTTAATGGTGAGGAGCTTGATATGTGATTCCCAAGCTCAAGGAAAGGAATCCTTACGTCCAAGGATTTCCTAAGTCTTACTTTATTTTAAAGTCTTGTAATAATATACTTATGGTTTATGTTGTGAGGGTCGTGTCCCTAGTGTACTCTAATGATATTGAGTCTAGGATGGAAAAAAGGGACTAGAGTCTTTAACTATGTATTATGATATTTTATATACATTGGAAGTGATATTCTAGCATATGATGTGCTATGGAAGTTTTAAATTTTCCGCTAAATTTACCTATGATAATGCGCTGAAGGATAAATATGGGCTTGTATAAGACCTCCGAGAGGTCAAGTACCTCATGTTCCTTCTAGGGGGTGCTCCCAGTTGTGACAGATCTTCACTTACCTTGAATTGTATTATGGATACAAGGTTCATGATCTCATGTTTATGGACTATTTCATGATGTTTATATGTACGTTAGAGTGTTGTATTCAACTATGAAATGTTGGTACATCACTTAGGAACAAGTTCGAATAGGTGGGGAAAGAATGGGGAGAACTAGCATCCTTGGCGCTCTGAGAGGCCAAGTTGGGGCACTCTGGCTGGCGCAGATCCCCAAGGCCCTACGAACAGAGATTGTTTTGTGAGTCTATGGGAGGCGTGGCGCACCAAGGCCCTACGGACACGCGTTCTCTACTTTTCTTTTTTGCTTTCTCTAAACCCTGTAAACTTCCATGGTTCTTTACCCAAACACTTAGGATCATTAGTATCTTCAATACCCAATAAATTTAACTCAAAAAAACCCAGAAACACGAATCAAATAAACAATAGGCATTCAATAACTCAACCAACAAGAATTCAACAATATTCTTCAAGAACTTCATTTTTTATCAATCAACCAACTCGAAAATGGATGAATTGAAACAAGTTTGGTGTGTGGGTGAACTGACCCAACACTTAAGGATCTCACATACCTTTTTAGGGATCACCACTGATAAATTCCACAAGCTAAACTTCAACGATCTTGAACGTTCTTGCTTCCTCGTCTCCTTTTTCCTCTTTACTCCTCTTTTTTTCTCTTCACTCAAAAACCTAACGTGTTTTTCTCGAAGCGTGAACTGAATAAGATCAGTTTAGACCCCAATTTATTACCCAACAATGAAAAAAAATAATTGGGTAAGGAAAATACAAATTTTCCCTTTTGAAATCCGGATTGGACAATCCTTATTCCAACAACCCAACTCCGAAAGGCATAACTCACTCCTACGATATCGAAATTGTGAAAACTCGGCGGCGTTGGAAAGGTATCTCCATGGGCTTTCCAACCTATAAAGAAATAGCTTTTACGCATCTTGAGCTAGGAGTTATGTTGTTTGAAAATGACCAAAACTCACTTGCTTAACTTAGGAAACTTTTCAGATTTTTCTTGTTCTTTCCAAATATAACTATTTCAAGATTTTTAACCTCTTTTCTAGACATTTCTAGTTGTGAGATGTTACAACTGGTAAATTCACCCCAAGTCTTTTTAAGTGTATAGACGGTTGTTTTATGTGTATTTAGGTATTTTAAGTTTGTTAAATCAATTAAATTATAACTTAGACTCAAACGCCTTAATCAAAACCTCCCTCCTAAAGTTGTCTC
Organism: Solanum sitiens; assembly: GCA_016801875.1. NCBI lineage: Eukaryota > Viridiplantae > Streptophyta > Magnoliopsida > Solanales > Solanaceae > Solanum > Solanum sitiens. The sequence continues at coordinate 268,685 of JABWTJ010000842.1, forward strand.
CAAAAACCCCCATGGAAGCTCAAGGTCAAAGATGGAGCTAGGGTTGTAGATTTTTATGGCTTTTGTAACGAACCGAAGGTATATCATAGAAGAAATGGGATCCTCAAGTCCCCACATGGCATACTCGACCTCTCGGAGGTCTTATACAAGCCTCTCGTATCATTCATCTCATAATATACTACAAAATAAGTATGAATTTAAAAGTTTCTTCACACACGAAGAATACATTCATCAATACACAAGAGAAAGACTTCTTTAAAAGCATCTAACCTTTACAATGTCTTATTCAACCATCTAATACTTTGAATGTACAACATAGGGATTAATCCTATACAAGACTTGAAATAAAGACAAAAGACATAAAAAGAAACATGTAGGTCTTGTAGGGGTTAGCACATTGAATGCACCAAGTATGGAAGCCATGCAAAAACAATGAAAAAGGGATATTTAGTATATAACATGCTTTCATGACATTTTGATAAAAACCTCCATAAAAGAGTTTAAGAGACATAATACCATTCAATAATCACATATAGAACATATTAAAGTAACATCAATCACACGACTATATTTACATAGACCCCCTACTAAAGGTTATCCTAAGACCCATTAAGTTATATAGGAAGCGGCCGCCCATACAACCCCTTACACATACCTAGATGGTCCTCAAGACTAGCTAAAGTGAAGTTATTCCAATTAATCACCTATCTCATAATTCATGTTCAATAAGATAAGCCTTTACATCATTTAGACTCCCTACCTAAGGTTACTCTAAGAATCACCTAGGTAAGACATGAAGAGACCGCCCGTACACCCTCTTCAATCCTACCTATGCAATCCTCAAACCTACCCTAGATAAGACCCTTTCTATTAAATATACTTCATAAAGAGAACCATATTCATCAAACCCATTTTGAGAGACAACCATAAAATTAAAGGACTTCACATAATGGTCTCGAAAACACCTAGGGAACCTACATCCTAGCATCTTAAACTCCTACTCGTGCCATGTCTAGATAGCGCGCCATTACACTACCTAAATGTTGTAGAAATTCTCCAACACTATAATGTATACGACATGATGAGAATAGACATTAACCGATATAGACATTACAACTTAGTATAGAATCTGGTGTCGTAAGACCCCATATCGTAGAAGGTGTTCTTTTTTCCATAGGTAGAACTCAGACTCATTGCATGTTGGGCACATGTTTCTAGGATATCAAGGGTTTCTTTGTACTCTATTCTAATTTCCAAGTAGAGCAACTACCACAAGCATATCCATTAGTGCTTTGCCTTGTTTGTCATAGACTAAGTTTATTCACATAAAGGTATATGAGAAGGTACTTTTTCTTAATCCTACCAACTCATAATACCCCTACAAAGAATGGGTCCACAAAGGCTGCCACTTAAGGTCTATATGGATAGGTCATTCTTATGACTTTCTTAGAGATGGTTTCATGCCGTTCCAGCCAACTTATCTCTAAGTCCATCATTCACACAAGAAGGATACCATTACGACTTTCAACTTCAAGGATATCATAACCTTCTTTCTATATTGAAAGTTCCACGTATATAACCTTATTTTCATATTCAAAGTTCAAAATATAAGTCATGTTTAGAAGGACACCATCTTAGGTCTACCGTTCCTAGACTTTCATTCATTCATTCATACACATACATGGAGAGGGTTCTTAAGCCTACCATGTCAAGAGATCACATATTCACATATCTTTCATGCATCAAAAAGAGGGACTTAAGTCTACAAAAGGAAGACACAACCTTCACCATATCACATACTCATCATCATTCAAGTACCAAGTAGGGACACTAAGTCTGCAACACAAGATACCACATCCACATCTTCATATACAACCTTATCATATACCATCACATTAAGTAGAATCATAACATAATCATTCATACAAGATCACATAAGCGTTACTAGAGTACTTCACATCATATCTTCACATTATACAAGATTACACATATATCTCATCATAACATCATCTCACATATTCATAGAAGCCATAACATGTTATACATGATCAGATAACTTCACATATACTTATTCACATTATACCTTTCTATAAGCCCTAACATGATACTAATATAATTTACATAAGGGAAAAGGGTCTGAATTACCCCTCAACTTTGTCATTTAGAGTTGATATACCCCTTGTTATGAAAGTGGCTCATATATACCCCTACTTATAAACAAATGACTCACATATACCCTTTTTCTCTAACGGAAATAAAAAAAAAGTTAATCTAATTTTTAATTTTTTTAAGAAAAAATATAATCCCATATGAGTAAATTTAATCCTCGTCAAAGATATTTTTTTTGACTTTTTTTTTGTTTCAAAGACTAATTTTGAATTATTATTTTGATAATCAAATTTATTTATGTTTCACTAATATTCTTGTAGAACTTATTGTAGAGGACCAAATTTTTTTCTTCGAATACAAAAATTAAATTACAATATAGACATAAAAAATAATTTTAAATATTTATTCTTTACACTAAGGAATGAAAGAAAAAAAAGTAAGAATAAGAAACTCAAATAATTATGATAAAAGATGTCAAAAAATAAATTATGTATGAAAAAAATTAAAATATACCTTGAACTTTGATAGAAGAATCATATATATCCCTAAATAATTTCTAAAAAAAATTAAAAGTAAAAAATATAAATTTAAAACTATTTTTTTCATTTTCCTTAAATGAAGGGTATATGTGAGCTCATTTGTAACGGCAGGGGTATATGTGAGCCGTTTGTATAACGGTAAGGGTATATATGAGCCACTTTCATAACGAGGGATATATCAGCTCAAATGGCAAAATTGAGGGGTATATCAGACCCTTTTCCCTTTACATAATAATACTGATAAGGCCATGATCATCACAATCATAACACATAAACATCGCCACCATTTCTATACTAAATGTACATAATATAGAAAGATTAGGTTAACACCTTTTCATCATCAACATCACCATTCCGTAGGCTTTTTCAATCAATTCACTTTACAAATGCTCTTACCAATATCCATATACACAATTAGAAACCAACAAAGAAACCACAGCAATGATCAAACAATATACAGTATGAATATCATCCAATTAAGGTAACCTATATACAATTCAATCATAATCTATACATAGTTCAATAGAACAATCCAATCTACACATGAATTCACTAAAATGAAGCCATGATCAATTCACCCACATTAGGGACAAATTGTCACATCCAGGGAGCACCCCTAGACGTAATCAAAGTCGTCGTCTTCGGAGAGGACTAAGACTAGCCTCTTAGCTTACATAATTACATTCATAGGATAAAAATGCGGAAAATATAAAACTTTTCTATATATATCTTGAGGTTTACATAGACCTCTCGCATACACAAAATATATATTCATATTGAGTATACATAGATCCTTCGTATATGAATATTAAATAGTCTTCTACTTTTATTGCGCGCGCGCACACACACACGCATATATATATATATATATATATATATATATATATATATATAAGATACTTAACATAGTCTTAAAATGGATGTCTCATCTCATAACTATCTCGACAACAGTACATCAATAGGGCATATCCCATACATCAATGTAATAAAGCCACATATGGTCTATACAATTTTTAGTATTCAAATGAATAGGAAAGAACTAGAAGTCTTATAACTAGAACAACATCAATAGATTGATAGTGGCATTGCCCTAGAAAAGTGAGGACCTACCCAACATGGATGAGTGAGAATTCCAAGTCTTCCTTCAAAGTCGTATCAAAAGCCCTTCAACGGCCGAAACCTAAAATGTGGGGGAAAATGGAGAAAATGGATTTAGTACATTACTTGTACTAAGTATGAGACCATATGCATACACATCATAGAAATCAAGCTAAAAAAGGACATTTCATGAAAGTATGTCATTTACGTTGAAAAGCCTTATACACCTTCAAGAACCAATACAAGTCAATCATCCATATTCATCAAGTCAATACCATGTACATCACAAGACCAACAACACTAAGTCTAGTCAACATGATTATCAACATATTTGAGCACCTAGTCAATGCAATCACCAAGTCATATCATCAACAAGCATATAAAAGAGTTCATAACATAATAACCAAAGCAAGACCATGACTCATGAATCCTCATCAAGTCCACTAGTGCAATGACTAAATAAATCCCCATAACATTGCTCAATCAAGTAAACCCAACAAGAACCATCACCAATGTCCAACTTCACATAGCATATTATTAATAGTACGTAACATCATACTTTAGCAATAGAGACCAATCACATGTTCATAAGTGAAACCAATAAAATATAGTATCATCAACATGTAAGATCATAATATACATATTATTTACATTTATATGCATTTACATACATAAGAACATCCTTCTAGGACTTCCTTCAAGGCTAACTATTGCAATGTATAGGTAGAGTCCCATACCCCTACCTAGACTAAGCTAAACCCCTGAGGTTATCCTAATTTGTGTTCATTCATTACTTCATTTTTCGTTTTGGTAACATATTTCCTTAACCCACATAGACCACATGAGATAATGTGGAATCCGGTGTAATAGAACCCTACACCAAAAGAAGGCAGACTACTTGCCAAGGCAGTACCAAAACATGAACATATCTTCAATTGTGGAGCTACTAGCTAGTATTCCTATAAGGGCAACATAGTTCAAGAACTAGGATATATAGTTGGGACCCTCTTTATGATACTTGCATTATAGTCTCCAATCTCAAGAGTACATTTGTGATCCTACCTTCCCTATGTGGGAATATACACTCTTCACTCTAGTTCACTCGGTGCTAAGATAGAGTCCCTTTTTGAAATGTCTTTAATGCCTTCACTAACCATCATAGCTTAATGTAGGTCATAGGGTCTATCCTTTATATGATCATCATCATAGCTCAATAAGAATTTCATGAATATTGTCCTTTCATTAATTCATAAATGTGATGTTAGCACATTTACACATTCATATCATGATAAGGCACATTTGTAAGTTCTCACCATTCTTATAACATATACATTTTAGCCAACATCTCACAAACTATAGTCAAGAAATTTCAATTCAAGATCATACCAACCCTATCAATCTTAATATAAGGTATACTTCAATTGTCACATTCGGGGAGCACCCCCTAGACGTAACCGGCGTCGTAAGACTAGCCTCTTAGCTTACTTCGTTACATTCAACGTTAAAATACGGAAAATTTAGAACTTTTTTCGATTAATTCTACATTGTTGTTTACATAGACCTTTACATACACATAAGATATTTATCGAGTATATATAGACCCTTCGTATAAGAAGATTACATAGTCTTCTACTTTTATTGCACATACATAGTATAAGATAGTCTCATAAGAATTCTATAACATTGTCTCATAGTAAACCATCTAGATAAGACTATCAAAATTTGGGCATAGCCCTTACATCAACAATTATAGCCATATATTGGCTTTACAAGAATAGTACCAAATGAAAGAGAATGAACAGTGTTTCTTTGAAACTAAACAACATCCAATTAGGTAGATAAGGGTATCGTCATCGGAAAGTGAGGACCTACAAAACTTGGAAGATAAGAATCCAAGTAATCTTCGAGAATTCTCTAATATCAACGGCCGGATCCTACATTGCTAGTAAACATCAAACATGGGTTAGTACACACTTGTACTAAGTATGGGTATATGCACATAAACAAGTGAAATCATGCTAAAGAGGACATTTTAGTCAAAATCATGCTAAAGTACTTTGAAAAGCCTTATGCACAATTAAGAACCCATATAAGCCAACAATCATATAATCCATAAGTCAAACCCATGTACGACACAAGACCAACATCAACAAGAAATAGTCAAGTCAACATATACAAGAGTTCATGACATCATAATATAAGCAAGGCCCTTACTCATAACCCACCATTTAGCCTACAAGTGCAATGACCAAGTAATGCCCCATAACCTTACTCAATCAAGTAAACCACATAAAGAATCACAAATAATGTCTAACTTAACATAACATAGAATACATAATAACCATCATCATATTTAGCAATATAGACCAATAGCATGTTCATAAATAAAACTAACATCATATAGGATCATCAACATGTAAAGTCAACATCTTCATAGCATACACATTATAAGAACACAAGAACAACCTCCTAAGGATCCCCTCAAGGCAAACTTGTGCAAGGCATAGGTAGAGTCCCATACCCGTACCTAGGCTAAGTCAAACCTCTTAAGTCACCCTAGTTAGTGTATAGTCGATTACTTCATTTTACTTTCGGGAACACTTGCCTTAACCGACATAGACCACAAGAGATAAGTGTGGAATCCGGTGTTGTAAAACCTTACACCTATGTTAGGCGGACTACCAGCCAAAGTAGTACCAAACATGAACATAGCATCTCAGTGGATCCACTAGCTAATATTCCTATGGTGGCGACATAGTTTATGGAGCTTGGGGGTTTTCTTGGAAACATCACTCGATGCCCTTTTTGGACTATGAGGATATCCCCCCCGTGAGGACTATGGTGAACCCTACCTTCCCTCCTTGGAAAGGAGCCACCCCTCATCTACAAGTTCACTCGGTGCTAAGCTAGAGTCCATTTTGAAATGTCTTTCTATATTAATAATCACTTAATTTAGGTCATAGGGTCTAATCCCTTGTATAGTCATTGTCATTTAGCTCAATAGGTATTGCATGAGAATATCCTTTCATGGCAACCCTCACATGTGAGATTAGCATATCATCATCATCATTTCATAATAAGGCATATAGGTACTTCATAACCAACCTTATATCATTTCATCTTAAGCATAATCTCACGATCACATAGTCAAAATATTTCAATTCAACATCATACCAACACCTATGTAGGCTATTGACAAGATATACTTCAATTGAAATACATCACCAATCACAAGCCATCATACTTGAAGTTAAGGTTAGGATCATGAAGACTTACCAAATCTCCTTCAAATCCCATCATCATGGTCTAACCATCAACCAACCAATTTCATTCAATAATAGGTGTACTAACATCAATCAACAGTAATTAATAAAAGAACTAGGTTAATTGCATCATCAATATCCAGTTAACATCAATTCGTCACCTAGGGATTAAGGGGATTAGGGTTCATCATGAATTTGATCCAATGCCAACAATATATTACCCTAGTCAATCCATCGATGAATTAGAATAGATAAAACAAGTCTAATAACCAATTCATAATCCAATTCTCATCAATTCATGACCAAGATCCTAGATTTGGGGAATTTGGTTAAGGGAACATGATCAACATGAAATTGCATCAATTAAAATCAATTAATCAACAATATATACTCAATTAGTCATAGAAAATCACAATTCATCATCAATTTGAAGTTTAGAAGAAAACTCATTAGAATTGAAAAACCACATGGAATTGGGTTATTTGAAAATCAACTTTGAGAGGACCTCTTGGGGAAGGAATCCCAAGAGTGAAGAACCCATACCTTAATGAAGATTAATCCATGAAATTGAAGTGAAATCCTAGAGAAATTGACCTTCTTCTTCAAGCTTTCTTCCTTTTTCAATGGAGGAATTGGGGAGAGAGAAAGTAGAGACAGATGAGAGCTTTTGGGTTTGGTTTTGGGAATTGGGTTTGGATGAGTGAAAATGAATTAAAATGACCCTTTGACTATATATAATCACCCCCTAAATTACCCAAAACCCCCCTAACTTAAAATGGTCTCTTAGTGAATTCAAAATGTCAAAAATACGATTTTACCGGATCTGGGAAGTGGCTCCGCATCACGGGTCCAACACGCAACTTTTTCCCAAAATTTAATTTCTGGACCAGTGAAGTCCGTGTGGGATGCATGTCGCGCAGCAACCCACTGATTCTTGACCCTTCGCAGGCTACTTTGGCAGCCTGCCCACCCATGTTGGGGTCCTCCACCGCAACCTTCGGGTGGTCCTTGAGGCGTCATTATTAGATGTTTAGACTCTCTATACTACACTCTACCTAACCAAAGTATTTTTACAAGTTTTTGACTTCATTTGACCCTATGAAATCATCCCCAAACATAGCAACGTCAACTAGTTCAACTAAGATAGTTTCCGGACGTCATGGACGTTCTTTGACGTCTTGGCTCTATAACTTATTGGATGCCTTATATACATTATTTTAGGTCTTAAAACAGTATCTAAACCCTTATACACTCATGTTAGGCTCTAGATTAGGTCTTGACTTTTCGGAGTGTTACATTATCCCCCCCCCCCCTTAGGAACATTCGTCCCCAAATGACACTCAAATTTAAAAGGGAAAGGATAGACTAAGGACTAGCAGCCCAACCAACAATATACATCACCAATATGAGTTACAACTCAAATCAACATAACAATATGTCATTTACACAATGACTCAAAATAGAAATTTTGCACATATAAGGCTTAAAGCCACAACATAAGGAATTTCCTTCCCATAACAACAACATGAGCTCACATATCATTAAAGAGTCAATTATGCCAAAGTTCCTTTCTCAACATATCAACATGCTCACTATCACATCATGAAGGCAACAATATACCAAATACACCAATAAGTGCAAGTCAAGCAAAAGAGCATTTTTCCATGATAATTCATTTCAGCATAAATCTTTTGACCATAATTATGCATAATTTTTGCAAAACAAGTCAAATGCAATCAACTCATTATTTTTCATTATTAAGAAGAACCACTAACCTTAATTAGAAAATAGATGAGGATAACGTGACTTCATTTCGGCCTTGGCCTCCCATATTGCTCCCTCAACTAGGTCGTTTATCCATAACACTTTTACGAAGGCCACCCCTTTGTTCCTCAACCTCTTCACTTGACGATCAAGGATTTCAACCGAAACCTCCTCATAGGATAGGTTATCCTTCACACCAAGACTTTATATAGGCAGAATGGACTCGGGATTTCCAATGCACTTCTTAATCATGGATACATGAAAAACCGGATGAACCGAAGATAGTTCACTAGGGAGTTTCAACTCATATGTGACCTTACCAACCCTTTGGAAGATTTCATAGGGACCCACATAAGAAGGACTTAACTTTCCTTTCTTGCTAAATCTAACCACCCCTTTCATGGGCAAAATCTTCAAATACACCCTATCACCTTCTTCAAATTCAAGGTCTCTTCTCCTATGATCGGCATAGGACTTTTGCCGACTATAGGCTGTTTGCAACCGGTTCCTTATGATATGAACTTTCTCCAAAGTCTTAGAGATCAAATCTGGACCAAGAAGCTAAGACTCTCCAATCTCAAACCATCCAATAGGAGACCTACACCTCCTACCATAAAAGTCTTCATAAGGAGCCATAGATATGGATGAATTAAAGTTATTGTTATATGAGAACTCAACCAAAGGTAAGTGTTCATCCCAAATTCCCTTGAAGTCGATGACACAAGCTCTAAGTATATCTTCAAGAGGTTGAATAGTCCGCTCCGCTTGACCATCCGTTTGAGGGTGAAAAGCGGCGTTTAACTTCACTTGAGTACCCAAAACCTTTTGAAATGATCTCCAAAATCTAGATGTAAATTGAGAACCTCTATCCGATATAATGGACAAAGGAACCCCATGAAGACTCACTATCTTGTCATTATAGATCCTTGCATAGTCTTCCACCGAATAAGTAGACTTAATGAGGATAAAGTGAGCGGATTTGGTCAATATATCTACTACCACCCATATAGAGTCATATTGCTTTCGAGTTCGAGGCAAACCTACTACAAAATCCATATTAACATCTTCCCACTTCCAAGTAGGAATTTGGATTTGATGTAGTAGACCACTCGGCTTTTGGTGTTCGGCCTTCACTTGTTGACAATTTGGACACTTTGCAACAAACTCCGCAATATCCCTTTTTAGGCCATCCCACCAAAACACTTCTCTAAGGTCATGGTACAGCTTTGTAGAACCCGGATGAATAGAGTAACGGGATCCATGAGCTTCCTAAAGAATCCTATTACTTAAATCATCCACATTAGGCACACACAATCTCCCTTGGTACTGAAGAACACAATTCCCCTCTTGGGAGAATGACTCATTCATCTTAACAAGAACCGATTCTTTCAACTCCATCAACAATGGATCAAGGTGTTGCTTAGACTTAACCTCAACCACTAAAGATGATTCGGAGTTATGATGTACCACCATACCACCATTTGGAGAACTTTTAATTCGAACCCCTAAACGAGCCAACTATGAACATCTTTCACTAGATTTCTCTTGGATTATTCCACATGAGACACACTTCCCATGGACAATCTACTTAGAGAATCAGCTACTACATTAGTCTTGCCAGGGTGATAGAGAACACTCATATCATAGTCTTTCAAGAATTCTAACCACCTCTGTTGCCGGAGATTTAACTCCTTTTGAGTGAATACATATTGGAGACTTTTATGATTCATATACACAGCAACATGAACCCCATAAAGATAATGCCTCCATATTATCAACGCAAATACCACGACCGCTAGCTCGAGGTCATGAGTCGGATAATTCTTCTCATGAACTTTGAGTTGCCTAGAAGCATAGGCTATAACTTTGCCATGTTGCATAAGAACACACCCAACCCGACTCGGGGTGCATCACAATAGACCACAAAGACTTTAGTACCCTCCGGTAGAGTCAATACCAGAGCGTTATTAAGCCTATCCTTCAACATTTGAGAGCTCTTTTCACACACCTCTAACCACTCAAATTTAACATTCTTTTGGGTCAAGGTTGTCAACGGGGAAGCAATGGATGTAAACCCATCGACAAACCTTCTACAATAACCGGCGAGGCCTATGAAACTCCTAATATTCGTACGAGCCAAAAGTGTAGGCCAATGGTTCACCGCTTCGGTCTTTCTTGGATCAATCTCCACACCTTTACTAGAGATAATATGACCAAGAAACGCTACCAACCTTAACCAAAGCTCACATTTGCTATACTTGGCAAACAATTGGTGTTCTGTAAGCACTTGCAACACCACTCTCAAATTGTCCATGTGTTCAACCTCATTTTTCGAATATACCAAGATGTCGTTAATGAACACTATGACAAATGAATCTAGGTAATTTCGAAACACCCTATTCATTAGGTCCATAAACACCGGCTAAGCATTAGTGAAACTAAAGGACATTACTAAGAACTCATAGTGACTATATCTAGTTAAAAATTCTGTCTTGGGAATATCTTCACCTCTCACCCTAAGTTGGAGATATCCCGATCTCAAGTCAATCTTGGATAAGTAACTCGCACCTTGGAGTTGATCAAATAAATCATCAATCTGAGGGATATGATACTTGTTCTTGATTGTGACTTTGTTGAGTTGACGGTAATCGATACACATTCTAAGGGACCCATCCTTCTTCGTCACAAATAAAACGAGAGCACCTTATGGAGAAATTCTAGGCCGAATAAAGCCCTTGTCTAGTAAATCATTGAGTTGAGACTTCAACTCTTTCAATTCGGCCGGATCCATCCGATAAGGAGGAATTGAATTGGGATTTATATCCGGTAGCAAGTCAATACCAAAACAAATTTCCCATTTGGGAGGAACACCGAGAATATCATTATGAATGACCTCCGGAAATTCCCTGACTAGGGGGACCAATTCAATGAGAGGAATCTCAGAGTCTAAATCTTTGACTCTCATAATATGGTAAAAACACCCTTTAGAGATCATCTTACAAGATTTCAAACAAGAAATAATACGACCTCTAGGAATAGAATTCCCCCCCTTCCATTCTATAACGGGTTCATTTGGGAAATTAAACTTCACCACCCTTATTCTACAATCTATGGAGGCGAAACAATCATGCAACCAATCCATACCCAAAATAACATCAAAATCAACCATATTGAGTTCTACTAACTCCACATGAGTAACTCTATCGGGCAACATTATAGGACAATTTCTATATACTCTCTTCCAACAACCGACTAACCCACCGGGATAGTCATTATAAAAGGTTCATTCAAGATATCGGGCAAAATGTAAAAACGTTTAGCTACTAGAGGAGTAACAAATGACAAGGTAGCACCGGGATCTAGTAAATCATATACATCAATAGAAAAGACTTTCAACATACCGGTCACCACATCAGGAGAAGTCTCTCGTTCACCCCTAGAGCGGAGAGCATAAAAGTGATCCTTCTTCGGAGCATCATTAGAACCACTTGCTTGAGATTGACCACTACCCTTGTCTTGCCCCTTTAAATTTGGGCAATCTCGAACTTTGTGCCCACTTTTACCACAACTAAAGCAATTGTCCGTCCCAATGAGGTAATCACCAGAATGATTATTAGCACACTTTCCACAAGTTGGCTTCTTACTTGGTGAACTAGTACCTCTTCCCTTTTGAGGCTTAGGGTTAGACACCCTATCATCAAGTGCCTTAGGGAACTTTGAATGAACTTTATTGGAGAACCTCTTTTTGAACCTAGGCTTGTCTTGGATATCAAGCCTTCCCTTTGAAGAACCACCATCAAAAGACTTAGACCTATTTGCTTCCCTACTCTTCCTCTTCACCCTAGTCTCTTCCACTTGTTGAGCATGCACCATGAGACGAGAAATATTCATATTATATTGTTCATAGTCGAACTATTTTCTTCTTTCAAGTCATCTGACACTCCAATCACAAAGCGGCTCATTTCATCTGTAGGGTCGGGAACCAAAGAAGGAGCATATCGTTAAATTTAGTGAATTTAAAAGAGTAGTGAAGTACACTCAAACCTCCTTGGCAAAGGTTGATGAATTCTTCCACTTTGGCTTCCCTCTTCTCTCTAGGAAAGAACCGATCAAGAAATGCCTTTTTTAAAATCTGCCATGTCACCGGTCCATCCCTTAGAGGCCTATTGTCTCTCCATTAGACGTACCAAGTTTGGGCGACATCCTTGAGTTGGTAAGTGTCTAACTCGTTCTTCTCATTAGTAGTCAACCCCATGGCATAGAGAATCTTGTAGATTTCATCTATGAACTATTGGGGGTCTTCCTCAACTTTGGACCCATAGAAAGAAGGAGAATTCATCCTAGTGAAATCCCTCAAACGGGAGGCCATGGTGCTTACTTGTTGGTTTCCTCGGTGTACCTCCTCACGATTAGGTTGCGCCGTCATATATTGTGCTTGCGTAGTGAAGGGTTGTGCTTGGGTAGTAATGGCTTGGCCATTTTTAGAAAAGCTGCCCTTATATCCCCATTCGCCATGGGAGGAGGAGCTACCAGAACTTGATCTTCCATAACAACTTCTTCAAGTGGAGGCACTTGGTTGTCTTGTGCTCCCGCATTAGCAATGCCTTCCTCATCTCTTCTAGCGTCTGCTCTTCGAGTATTCATACCTATTACCACCATACAAGGTTTAGGTGAAAGCATACATAAAGTAGACTCTGGAGGCATGCCATAGGATTACAAAAAAATAAGAATTTCCTAAGCATCACATAGTCACTTATTCATAAGTGTGGCGCGCTTCACAATTGTAAATAAGAATCTATGTAGATGTGTTTTAATGAGAAAACAATACTAAAGATATTCAAGCTCATGCTCTAACACCAAGTTTGTCACATCCGTGGAGCACCCCCTAGACGTAACCGGCATAGTCGTCCTCGAAGAGGACTTAACTAGCCTCTTAGCTTACATAATTACATTCATCGGTTAAAATGTGGAAAATGTAAAACTTTTTTTGATTAATTATACATTGAGGTTTACATAGACTTCTACATACACATAATATATTTATCAAATATACATAGACCCTTCGTATAAGAAGATTACATAGTATTCTACTTTTATTTCACATACATAGTATAAGATAGTCTCATAAGAATTCTATAACATTGTCTCATATTAAACCATCTAGATAAGAGTATCACAATTTGGGCATAGCCCTTACATCAAAAATTATAGCCACATATAGGCTTTACAAGAATAGTACCATATAAAAGAGAATGAACAAAGTGTTTTTGAAACTAAACAACATCCAATTAGGTAGATAAGTGTATCATCATCGAAAAGTGAGGACCTACCGAACTAGGAAGATAAGAATCCAAGTAATCTTCGAGCCTTCTCTAATATCAACGGCCAGACCTACATTGGTAGTAAACAACAAACATGGGTTAGTATACACTTTTACTAAGTATGGGTATATGCACATAAACAAGTGAAATCATGCTAAAGAGGACATTTTAGTCAAAACCATGCTAAAGTACTTTGAAAAGTCTTATGCACAATTAAGAATCCATATAAGCCAACAATCACACAATCCATAAGTCAAACCCATGTACAACACAAGACAAACATCAACAAGAAATAGTCAAGTCAACATATACAAGAGTTCATGACATCATAATATAAGCAAGACCCTTACTCATAACCCATCATTTAGCCTACAAGTGCAATGACCAAGCAAATACCCATAATCTTACTCAATCAAGTATGCCAAATAAAGAATTACAAATAATGTCTAACTTAACATAACATAGAATACATAATAACCATCATCATATTTAGCAATATAGACCAATACCATGTTCATAAATGAAATTAACATCATATAGGATCATCAACATGTAAAGTCAACATCTTCATAGCATACACATTATAAGAACACAAGAACAACCTCCTAAGGATCCCCTCAAGGCAAACTTGTGCAAGGCATAGGTAGAGTCCTATACACCTACCTAGGCTAAGTCAAACCTCTCAAGTCACCCTAGTTAGTGTAATGTATATTACTTCATTTTACTTTCAGGAACACTTGCCTTAACCGACATAGACCACATGAGATAAGTGTGGAATCCGGTGTTGTAAAACCTTACATCGATGGAAGGTGGACTACCAGCCAAAGTAGTACCAAATATGAACATAGCATCTTGGTGGATTCACTAGCTAGTATTCCTATGGTGGAGACATAGTTTATGGAGCTTTGGGGCTGTCATGGAAACATCACTCGATGCCCTTTTTGGATTATAAGGATATCCACCCCGTTAGGACTATGGTGAACCCTATCTTCCCTCCTTAGGAAGGCGCCACCCCTCATCAACAAGTTCAATCGATGCTAAGCTAGAGTCCCTTTTGAAATGTCTTTCTTTATTAATCATCACTTAATTTAGGTCATAGGGTCTAATTCCTTGTATAGTCTTTGTCATTTAGCTCAATAGGTATTGCATGAGAATATCCTTTCATGGCAACCCTCACATGTGAGATTAGCATATCATCATCATCATTTCATAATAAGGCATATAGGTACTTCATAACCAACCTTATATCATTTCATCATAAGCATAATCTCACGATCACATAGTCAAGACATTTAAATTCAACATCATACCAACACCTATGTAGGCTATTCACAAGATATACTTCAATTGAACTACATCACCAATCACAAGCCATCATACTTGAAGTAAAGGTTAGGATCGTGAAGACTTACCAAATCTCCTTCAAAGCCCATCATCATGGTCTTACCATTAACCAACCAATTTCATTCAATAATAGGTTGTCACGACTGGAATCTAGACCCCAGACGAGACCGGCGTTGTTGACCTCTCAGAGGTCGCAGACAAGCCTACATACGTCATTCTTACTTCATCTAGGTTAATTTTAGCGGAAAATTTGAAACTTTTTGTTTCTTAACTTACTTATTAAACATTCTCATTAATACATAATTGTTCACCATCAACCATCTAATATCAAGATTATCAAAATCAAAGAAATAGTCTAACATAGTAATAAAGATGTACTTGCCAAAATGGTACCAATATAATGTCTGAATAAAACAGGAAAGAAACGC
Organism: Solanum sitiens; assembly: GCA_016801875.1. Classification (NCBI taxonomy): domain Eukaryota; kingdom Viridiplantae; phylum Streptophyta; class Magnoliopsida; order Solanales; family Solanaceae; genus Solanum; species Solanum sitiens. Next base: position 284,551 of record JABWTJ010000842.1, read on the forward strand.
TAGTGGAAAATGCTCCACTAGCTCAACTATAAAACTAAGCTAGAATATAAATGGCAGCATCCTCGAAAGCATGAGGACCTACAATGTCCGGATGAATGCTCGACGTCCGGATAACTTCAGCGTCAACCTGTAGCTCTAGCGTCCACCTGTGCCTGCACCTAAAATAATAGAGTTGTATAGGCTTAGTACACACTTGTACTAAGTATCGGTATATGCAAGCACACACCAAGGACATGCATGAGAAAACATAGCTCTTTCCTACCAACATGATTATGGAAAGTCAAGTCAGTGGACTTGCCAAATTGAGATTAGACAAGTTAGTGAACCTTCCAAATTTGGATTAGGAAAGTCATTGAACTTTCCAAATTTGGATTAGGAAAGTCATGCCATGAGAGTAACATGCATCATCATAATTATCATATTGCACACATCACATAACATCATACACATAGCACATATCATAGAACATAACATATTGCACATAGCTTCTTTCATATGATTCATTCAAATGCCATGAGACCTTGGAATCATCGACTTGACATTAAGACTTTCCAAAATGAGGGCTCAACATATGGGACCTCAACTAGGGAGTCTTCATTAGCAAACACAAAGTCTGCTTCATCCATTCATACGTACTTCATTTCATTTCGTTCATAGGCCAGTGTGAACACCATCTATACCTAGGGTGTAGTTTAAGACTTTCATCGGGTTTGCTGTGAAATGATCAAGAATAACCTAATGTCATTACCTCAGTCTAGCCTACCTCTTGATCATCCTATCCTAACACCTTTGGTATCATTTATTTCATTATGTGCTTCATTTGATGCTGGCCTCATTCATTCATTGGGAACTTTAACTTTAATCGACATAGATCATGTGAGCATCATGAAATCCAGTGTCTCCCCCACACCGAAAAGAGGTGGAATCAACGACCAAAGTGACACAAAAATATGCTAGCGTACATGGGAATTTAACCCCGCCATATCCCTAAATTGGCAGTATAGGTTCGAAGACCAGGAGATATAAGGAGACCCATACCCGGCAGGCCGGACAGTCTCATCTCATGAGAGTTACGTGAACCTCCGCCCTTCCCTAAAGAAGGCATCACCGCTCATAGCTAGTCTATCGGTGCTCAGTATAAAGTTCCATTACATTCAACTCATACGTCATGGAAGCTGGCTTTTAGTATGAGGACATCAAGCAAATCAGATGATTTCTCATCTCATCATTAATATTAAGTGTGTTAATCTCAATATTTCTATTAGAGTGTTCATAGAGACTGGTCTCTTCATTAACTTTACACTCTCATAGGTGAGTACGTTTTGGTAACATTAACTTTGGCTCATTTGAGATTGTTCTCATCTTTTACATTAGCCTCATATCATGTTGTCACCACATTCATTAACATTAGCACATTTATTCTTTATAATTACTCACCCCATTTTACGTGAATGTTCATTTCATCATATGCCAATATACTTGTCCATTTGTGTGTTTCACACTCTTACTTAACCCTTCTAGGGTTTTGTCATTTCATTATATAATTATCATTTTCATCGTATGCCAATGCACTAGGCCATTTAGTGTGTTTTACACTCATACTTAACCCTTCTAGGGTTACATCATTTCATTACATACATCTTAGGTTCACTTCTTTAAAACGTATGCCAGACTTATGAGTCTATACACACAATCCATGAGGCTTCATTTATAATTTGTTAAGTGATTCATACATTCCTAAAATTATGTAGTACAAGACTTATGTATCTTGTATATATGCCAAGATCTTGATTTCGATCTAAGTAGGTGGCATTATTCTTGGTTATTTTGTTCACGTATGACTTATGTATCAATATGGTTGTTTGGGCAAGGAAACCCATGTTCGAATCACTTCATTTACATTTTTCATTGATTTTATTTTTAATCTCCATGATATTGGGACTCTAAATTGAACCCCAACATTAACATTGTATCATCAGTTTTCTACTTGGTATTCTTTTTAAGTTGGCCGAAGGGTTGTGGGTTCGAACCCCCACAACCCTTTTTTTTATTTTTCATTTAACATTTCACTGCCCCTTTTCGCCCAAAACAAGAGGTTGTGGGATCAAACCCCCACAGCTTCTTTTATTTTATCCTTAAATTCGCTGGGAAATTGGGAGGTTGTGGGTTCGAACCCCCACATCCTCCTTGTTTTAATTTTAATTTCGCTAGGCTGTGAGGTTGTGGGTTCGAACCCCCACAGCCTCCTATCTTTATTTTTAATTAAAAATCCACTAAGTTAGGCGTTTGGCAGTGAGGTTGTGGGATCGAGCCCCCACAGCCTCACTTTGTTTTTCTTAATAAATTTCGCCTTCTCCTTTCTAGACTTGAGGTCGTGGGTTCGATTCCCACGCCTCACATTTTCTTTCCTTTAATTTTCTCTTCTTTTACTCGCTGCCTGGAGGTCGTGGGTTCGATTCCCATGCCTCCCATTTATATATTTTAATTCTTGTTCTCTTCTTACTAACCCAGCAGACCCAGTTTCGATTCCCCCAGCCCCCTTTTCTTTTTCCTTTCTCGCGAATTCCAGTAGCCAAAGGGTGAGGTCACAGGTTCGAATCCTGGTGGCCTCACCTCTTTAAAATGTATTAATTTCCAGATTTTCTTTATTAACTTTAGTCTAATTTAACCTTGCATAGTTGCTGGAAATTTTGGTTATTTTCAATTCATTTTTATCAACGTTTTCACTTGATTCATAGGGTGTATTCATATACCATCTTAACACATCTTTAGGCGCATCTTTCATGAATTTATTTGGCTAAAAGATTGTAACTCAATCATCCACATTTCATTACAATGATCATCAGATTGTGTACACGTTTTACACATAAAATACAAAGATGGAACATGTTAATTCATACTTCCAACAGTGAGTACATTCACTACCAACGTGCACACACAGACATCATTTTTTTCGATCACACATTGGTTGTCATTTTCCTGATTTCACGTACATAAACATATTCAGATTCAACACAAAAACATCACACATACCTAAATCTACCAGCAAACAAACCCAACCTACGAATCATTGGGAGCTAGTGACAAGGACATGCAACAGGGAACAACCCTAGTTTTCGGAGTGAATATCTTGAATCTTAAGGGGTCTCTTGGGAAAGGGACCAAGAGTGAAGAAACCCATACCTTAATTGATGTTCAAATGATGAATTTGGTGCCCAAAACCCTCTCCAAAATCAGTCCAAGCTTCCTCAACGTCCACACCACTCGACGGACAACTTCTCTTTGCGTTAACGTTTTTGGTTTCTTTGTCTTTTCTTAAAATTTCATGTGAGTTCTTCAAGTGTGAAGAACTCTTAATATTATTTTTGTTCATTGTTGTTTTGGCAGAAACCAACGTGAGAGAGATGATAAAACGTGAGAGAGAGATCGTGAGAGAGTAGTCTAATAATAGGTGTTTTAGTTTGGGAATTAGTCAAACTAGGACTCCTTATTAATTTAAATAAAAACCTGACTTAATTAGCTTAGTTAAAGGACCATTATGCCCTTAAAAAATCAGATTATAAACATTAATTAAATCACCAACTTGTTGCTTCCAATGGGGCTCGAACCCGAGTGACACCCTTTTGCGAAAACGGGTCACTTCGGGTCGACCCAACCCGAATTGATTCCTTAATTAAATTAATTAATTAATTCCTTAGGGTAATTACAATATTATCCTTGGCTTGGAAAAGACCATTTTACCCCTGGACTCTCAAAACTCAAGATTTCTTCTTTTTATGTCCGGTAAAGACTCCTTCGATTAAATCTTCGTTTTTGAGAGCCCTACATGGTTGGTTCCAACCTTTCCAAGCTCAATTAACTCCCCAAGTTAGTTGGCTTGGCCGTAGTAAGGTTTCTGAGGTCTGGTTCTACGCGTATCAATCCGTGTGAACCTTGGTCTAATCGCAACCATTCTTGACACCTTAAGCATTTGTCTTATTCATTTTTAGGGTTGTTACATAGGTGTAGTAACATCAATCAATAGTAATTAATACAAGAACTAGGTCAATTGCATCATCATTATCCCAATTAACATCAATTCGTCACCTAGGGATTAAGGGGATTAGGGTTCATCATGAATTTGATCCAATCCCAACAATACATTACCCTAGTCAATCCATAGATGAATTAGAATGGATAAAACAAGTCTAATAACCAATTCATAATCCAATTCCCATCGATTCATGACCAAGATCCAAGATTTGGGGAATTTAGGGAAGGGAACATGATCAACATGAAATTGCATCAATTAACATCAATTAATCAACAATCTATACTCAATTAGTAATAGGAAATCACAATTCATCATCAAGTTGATCTTTAGAAGAACACCCATTAGAATTGGAAAACCCCATGGAATTGGGTTATTTGAAAATCAACATTTAAAGGAACTCTTGTGGAAAGGAATACCAAGAGTGAAGAACCCATACCTTTATGAAGATTAATCCACGAAATTGAAGTGAAATCCTAGAGAAATTGACCTTCTTCTTCAAGCTTTCTTCCTTCTTCAATGGAGGAATTGGGGAGAGAGAAAGTAGAGAGAGATGAGAGCTTTTGGGTTTTGTTTTGGGAATTGGGTTTGAATGCGTGAAAAGTGACTTAAAATGACCCTTAGACTATATATATTCACCCCCTAAATTACCCAAAACACCCTTTACTTAAAATGGTCTCTTAGTGAAGTCAAAATGTCAAAAATACGACCGGATCTGGGAAGTGGCTCCGCGTTGCGGGTGCAACACACAACGTTTTCCAAAAAATTAATATGTGGACCAGTGAGGTAACTGTGGGCTGCGCGTCGCGCAGCAGCCCACTGATTCTTTAGCCTTCGCAGGCTGCATTGGCAGCCTGCCCACCCATGTTGGGGTCCTCCTCCGTAACCTTTCGGATGGTCCTTGGGGCGTTGTTATTAGATGTTTTGACTCTCTTTACTACACTCTACCTAACCAAAGTATTTTTACAAGTTTTGTACTTCATTTGACCCTCCAAAACCATCCCCAAACATAGAGACGTCAACTAGTTCAATTAAGCTAGTTTCCGGACGTCATGGACGTTCTTTGATGTCTTGGCTCTAAAACTTCTTGGATGACTTATACACATTATTTTAGGTCTTAAAACAGTATATAAACCCTTATACACTCATGTTAGGCTCTAGATTAGGTCTTGAATTTTTGGAGTGTTACATCAGTACAACATCATCTCTTAATCACAAGTAATCATAATTGAAGTAGGGAATTGACATCATAATACTTACCCCAATCTTCTTCACAAAACCATCGTCAAGGTCTTACAGTCAACCATTCTCAACTAAACCCAACAATTGGTGTAATATCATCACACAATAGTAATCAAAATTATAATGAAGTCAATTGAATCACTATACAATAATTCATCACTAGTCCTAGATTAGAGACTTAGGTCAAGGTCAATTACTCAAGAACTAGCATAATTGGATTACAATATATCACAATCTACTCATAAATAGCATAATAACAATCTAGGATAGCAATTCACACACTAACCAAGTCAATTGTACAAATACAATACAATTCAATTAAAGATCACAACCTAGGTTTAAGGGGAAAAGGTCTTCTTCTACAAAACTAGACCAATCCATCAAGAATTAATCTAATTGATTCATAATACATGTTAATCTACTCATCATAACCATAAGGAATCATAAACAAAGCAATTCACAAGATCAATTTCGTATTGGAAGTAAACCCACTTGAATTTCATACTTTTGAAATTAATTTGATGGAACCCTTTGGGTAAAGAGATCCCAAAGGTGAAAAGAAATCCCAAACCTTGTTAATTGATGAAGTTTGACGGAGAAACTTGATCATTAGCAGCCCTAGAACCCACCTTATGCTGAGTCTCCAATGGGGTATCTTTGGGAGAGAGAAAGAAAAGAGAAGGAGGAGCAATTTGGGAAAAGTAGGGGTTAGAACATTAAATGCACTAAGTATGGAAGTCATGCAAAAATAATGAAAAATGACATTTAGAATATAATATGCTTTCATGACATTTTGATAAAAAAAAACCTCCATAAAAGAGTTTAAGAGACATAATTCCATTCAATAAACACATATAGAACATATTAAAGTAACATCAATCATATTTACATAGACACCCTACTAAAGGTTATCCTAAGACCCACCTAAGTAAGATATGAAGCGGCCGCCCATACAACCCTTTCACACACACCTAGATGGTCGTATAGACTACCTAAAGTATAGTTATTGAAATTCATGACATATCACATAATTCATGTCCAATAAGATAAGCCTTTACATCATTTAGACTCCCTACCTAAGGTTACTCCAAGACTCACCTAGGTAAGACATGAAGAGACCACCCATACACCCTCTTTCACGCCTACATAAGTAATCCTCAAAGCTACCCCAAATAAGACCCTTTCTATTCAATATACTTCATAAAGAGAACCATATTCATTAAACTCATTTTGAGAGAAAATCATTCAATTAGAGACTTCACATAATAGTCTTAAAACGACCTAGGGAACCTACATCCTAGAATCTTCAAAGCCTACTTGTGCCATTTCTCGATATCGTCCCATTCCACTAACTAAATGTTATAGAACTTCTCCAACACTAGAATGTATACGACATGATGAGAATAGGGATTTACTCACATAGACAATACAACTTGGTATGGAATCTGGTGTCATAAGACCCCACACCGTGTAAAGTGTTCAACTTTCCAAAGGAAGAAGTAAGACTCGTCCCATGTTGGCACATGGTTCAAGGATATGAAAGACTTCTTTGTAGTCTATTCTCATTTTCAAGTAGAGAAACAACCACAAGCATATATATCGGTGCATTGCCTTGTTTGGCATAAAGTAAGTTCATTCTCATAAATGTATATGAAAAGGTACCTTTTCTTAATCCTACCAACTCATAATACCCCTATAAAGAATGGGTCCACAAGGGATTCCACTCAAGGTCTATAAGGTTAGCTCATTCTTAGAGATGGTTTTATGTCCTTCTAGAAAGCCTATCCCTAAGTCCATCATTCACACAAGAAGGATACCATTACGACTTTCTATTTTGAATTTTCCACGTATATAATCTTGTTTTCATATTAAAGGTTCTACATATAAGTCATGCTTAGAAGGGCACCGTCTTAGGTCTACCATTCCTAGACTTTCATTCATTCATTCATTCATACACATACATGAAGAGGGTCCTTAAGCCTACCAAGTCGAGAGATCACATATTCACATATCTTTCATGCATCAAGAAGAGGGACTTAAGTCTACCAAATGAAGACACTACCTTCACCATATCACATACTCATCATCATTCAAGTACCAAGTAGAGACACTAAATCTACAACACAAGATACCACATCAACACCATCATATAAAACCTTATTATATACCATCACATTAAGAATAATCATAACTTAATCATTCATACAAGATGACATAAGCATTACTACAATACTTCACTTCATATCTTCACATTATACAAGATTACACATATATCTCATTATAACATCACCTAACATATTCATACAAGCCATAACATCTTATACATGACCACATTACATCACATACACATCTTATATTATACTTCCATATAAGCCCTAACATGATACTACTATAATTTGCATAATAATGTCGAGAAGGCCATGATCATCACAACTATAGCACATAAACACCGCCGCCATAAGTGGACCATACAAATCAATAGAATTATATACCAATTCTACATAATATAGAAAGATTGAGTCATTTACCACCTTTTCGTCATCAACATTACCATTCCATAGCCTTTTTCAATCAATTCACTTTACAAAGGCTCTTACAAATAGCGATATACACAATTCTAAACCAACAATGAAACCATAGAATTGATCCAACAATATACAATATGAATATCATTCTATTAAGAAAGTCTATATACAATTCAATCATAATCTATACATAGTTCAATAGCCCAATACAATCTAAACATGAATTCACTGAAATCAAGCCATGATCACCCGCATTAGGCCCAACTTTAGAGAATTTGAGGGGGTCAAGGGTTCATGGATATTTTTTAAACATCATATCTCATTATTCGAAAATGTTCCATGCAAGAACCCATGACTTATAGTACGAATTGGACTTTTCCATAAAGTTGAAGATGTTTGAAATCACTTTGAAATTGGCTCTAAGGTGATAGAAAGTCTTAGATAAAGAAATCCCATAATTTATTAGAATAAATCCAAATAGAATTGAAGAAGAACTCCATTTAAATCCATCATCTAAGATCCATCTTGAGCTTGAGCTGTCATGGAGGTTTTTAGAGAGAATTTTGGAGGGAAAGGATTTTGATTTAGGTTTTAGGGTCTAAATGAGAGTTAGATCACTTTAGTACTCTTAAAATAGAAAAATACACCTAAAACAACCGTCCATATTATTTAAAAGACTTGGGACGAATTTGTCAAAATACCTCAAGCTTGGCCATTTATAGACAACTTTTACAAGCCTAAACGATGGCCACCAAACGACTGGCAGTCATTTGAACGATGCCCAGTCGATGGGGGTTTATTGGTTTGGTCTGAGGCTCAATTTTTAGCATGCCTTTAGGTCCAATCGACAGACCAATTCTATGTGCCTTCGTTTGATAGAAAGGCCGTCATTTTGGTAGTTGATTGACACTGTCTAGGAAGATTCCGCCTTAGAGATGGGTCCCTCCTCTAGGGACCCTTGTGGGTCCTAGGTGGAGTCGTACCTGGACTTTGAACCTCTAAACATTCTCATCTATGTCGTAAGTACCTCTTCTATCAATATCAACACCAAAAAACTCACGAAACATGCAAAGGCACACTAGAATGCATAAGGACGTCCAAAGGCTAACTTTCGAACGTCTTGGACATTCTCGGACGTTCTCGAACGTTTCACTTCCAAACTCTTCCAAACTAAACACACTTCTAACACTAAAATTCATCATTTATGACCATATAAACTTATGACACACACAAGCACATAGGTGACTAGTCATCGAATGTCTTGGTCGTTCCTTGACGTTTGACTTCCAACTTAACCAGATTGACTTAAAACTCATATACACATTAATTATGATATTTATAAGCCCTTATAACATTAGTGAAGATCTAGTTAAACCTATTTCATTATGAGAGTCATTACATTCTCCCCCACTTAAAAAATCTTCCTTGAATGGCACTTAAACACTTAAAGAGAAAACGACCAAAGCAAACAACCCACATTCAAACATACAATATCATAAATATTCACATAGATAGGAGGAACACCAATCCACATTAAAAAACATCAACCAACTTCATTCAATTCAAGCAAGTAGAACTACATCTATCGACTCCTTATGCATCATTCTTTAACTTTTCTAATTATATTGTAGGAACTTCCTTCTCTAAGTTACAACATTCTCCTTTACACATCATATAGCACATCATGCAATTTCTCATCAAAGCATAATCATGCAACATTTTAAAATAAGCACATTTAAGCAATTTTCTCAGAAAAGCTCAACATGCAATTTCTCAATAACACATTAGGCATGCTCAACAAATCAATCTCATATCATAGTTTAGACATGCTCATTATTCAACATCATGAAGAAAATAGGCAGCCTACACTAGATGCACATAAACATGAGGATATGCCATGCATGCAAACTCATTTTTCTCATTTTAACAAGAACTCAACAAAAATATGCATATCATAAGCAGAACATTTGCAAACTCATTTTTCACAAAACACTCCAACATGAACCAAGATACTAGTAGCTCTTAGTTTTAGGCTTGAATAAACACATAAGGAAAAGATAAGGATGTCTCACTCCCAACAACCTTACTACTCTTCACCATGCCCCCCCACCTAGGAGAAACCCATCTAAGGTCAACATGAACACACTATAAGGATCTCTATCAAAACCCTTCAAGCTTACTAATACCAATCCTCCCCATCTCATCAAATCACTAGACTTCATGAAACAACAACACCAAGGCTATCTCATGAGGACCAAAGACTCCTAAAAGTCTCATCATGTTGTCACAACATCCCCTACTAGGACAAACTCCAACTTACTCTTTCAAATATCACCTCCTCCCTCTCTAAGGTCGGATCAAAACAACTTCAAACCTTCTCAACTCTCACTCCTCCACACCTCTAACATCATGCTTTGTCATCTATATCAACCCACCTCAAACACAACATATTCAAGTCGGGTTCTGTCAACAATACACACCTTAACAAGGTAAATCAACCAACCTAAGGTCATCAACACAACCTTCCATATCCCATCTAACAAGTCACACCTCATATTTTTCTCTCCTTCAACCCAAACTTCTCAAAGGTCACACTCTAAAGACCATCACATAAGGGACAACGGAAGGACATCATATAATTAACAAAGCTCTTAGGCACGATTAGAAGAATGAATAAGTGAAACTTTCATAGAACCCAATATCTTCCTATTCATAATGTGTCGCGCTTCACATTATGAACAAGACTCTACTAGATGTGGCTTTTGAGACAAACTAATACACTCCCAAACCATATGCTCTGATCCCAAGTTTGTAACGACCCGAGGGTATACCCTAGAAGAAATGGCATCCTCAAGTCACCACATGGTGTACTCAACCTCTTAGAGGTCTTATACAAGCATCTCATATAATTCATCGCATAATATAATCCAAAATAAGCAATAAATTAAAACTTTCTTCACACACGAAAAATACTTTCATTAATACGCAAGAGGAACACCTTTTTTAATAATGTCCTACCTTTACAATGTATCATTAAACAATCTAATACTTTGAATGTACAATATAAAGATTAAGCTCATACAATACTTGAAATAAAGACTAAAGACATAAAATGAACATGTGGGTCTTGTCCTCGAATCAATGAGGACTCACCAATACTTCATCTTCAACCCTTAGAAACATATCCATCATCCATGGTATATAAAGACTTCCAGTTCCCTACACTTTAGTCAAAAAATGGAAAAATAAGGGGTTAGCACATTGGATGCACTAAGAATGGAAGCCATGCAAAAACCATGAAAAAATGACATTTAGTATATAACATGCTATCATGAAATTTTGATAAAAACCTTCAAAACAGAGTTTAAGAGACATAATACCATTAAATAATCACATATAGAACATATTCAAGTCACATAAATCACATGACCATATTTACATAGACCCCCTACTAAAGGTTATCCTAAAACTAATTTAACTAAGATATGAAGTGGCTTCTTATACAACCCCTTTACACATACCTAGATGGTCCTCAAGACTACCTAAAGTGAAGTTATTCAAATTCATCACCTATCACATAATTCTTGTTCAATAAGACAACCCTTTACACCATTCAGACTCCCTACCTAAGTTTACTTGAGGACTCACCTAGGTAAGACATGACACGCATAGACTCTCTTCAAGCCTACCTAAGCGATCCTCAAAGATACGCTAGATAAGACCCTTTCTATTCAATATACTTCATAAAGAGAATTATATTAATTAACCAATTTTGAGAGACAATCATACAATTAAAGGACTTCACTAAATTGTCTTAAAAACACCTAAGGAACCTACATCCTAGTATCCTAAAAGCCTATTCGTGCCATGTCTAGATAGCATCCCATTCCACTACCTTAATGTTGTAGAACTTCTCCAACACTAGAATGTATACCATATGATGAGAATTGGCATTAATTGACATAGACAAAACTAGCTTGGTATGGAATCCGGTGTTATAAGACCCCACACTTTGGAAGGTGTTCTACTTGCCAAAGGTATAACTAAGACTCATCCCATGTTAGCACATGTTTATAGGATATCAAGGAATTCTTTGTACTCTCTTCTCATATTTAAGTATAGCTACTACCATAATCATATCCATCAGTGCTTTGCCTTGTTTCTTATAGAGTAAGTTCATTCACATAAAGATATATGAGAAGGTACCTTTTCTTAGTCCTACAAACTCATAATAACCATACCAAGAATGGGTCCACAACGGCTACCACTCAAGGTCCATAAGGACAGCTCATTCTTATGACTTTCTAAGAGATGGTTTCACTTCATTCAAGCCAACCTATCCCTAAGTCCATCATTCAGATAAGAAGGATACCGTTGCGGCTTTTAACTTCAAGAATATCATAAACTTCTTTCAATATTAAAGGTTCCACATATATAAACTTCTTTTCATATTCAAGGTTCTACATATAAGTCATGCTTACAAGGGCACCATCTTAGGTTAACTGATCCTAGACTTTCATTAATTCATTCATTCATACACATACATGACAAGGGTGCTTAAGCCTACCAAGTCAAGAGATCACATATTCACATATCTTTCATACATTAAGAGAAGGACTTAAGTCTACCCAATAAAGACATAACCTTCACCATATCACATACTCATCATCATTCAAGTACCAAGTAAGGACACTAAGTCTACAAGAAAAGATACTACATCCACACCTTCATATAAAACCTTATCACATACCATCACATTAAGAAGAATCGTAACATAAATCATTCATACAATATTACATAAGTATTACTAGAGTACTTCACTTAATATCTTCACATTATACATGATTACACATATATCTCATCATAACATCATCTCACATATTCATACAAGCCATGACCTCTTATACATTATCACATAACTTCACATATACATATTCACATTATACCTTCATATGAGCCCTAACATGATACTACTATAATTTACATAATAATACCGATAAGGCCATGATCATAACAATTATAACACATAAACACCGCCACCATAAGTGGACCCTACCAATCAATACAATTCTACACTTATTGTACATAATATAGAAAGATTAGGTCATCTTACCACCTTTTCATCATCAACATCACCATTCCTTAGCCTTTGTCAATCAATTCGCTTTAAAAATGCACTTACCAATAGCCATATACATAATTCTAAACCAACAATGAACCCATAGCAATGATCAAACAATATATAATATGAATATCATTCAATTAAGGCAGCCTATATACAATTAAATCATAATCTATACATAGTTGAATAGCCCATCCAATCTACACATGAATTCACTAAAATCAAGCCATGATCAATTCACCCACATTAGGTCATATCCTATATATCAATGTAATAAAGCCACATATAGGCTATACAAATTTTAGTACTCAAAGGAAAAGGAAAGACCTAGAAGTCTTATGACTAGAACAACATCAGTATCTCGATAGTGGCATTGCCATCGGAATGTGAGGACCTACCCATCTTGGATGAGTGAGAATTCCAGGTCTTCCTTCTGAGTCGTCTCAAAAGCCCTTCAACAATCGGAACCTAAAATGTTGGGGAAAAGAGATAAAATGGGGTTAGTACATCACTTGTACTAAGTATGAGACCATATGCACACACATCATAGAAATAATGCTAAAAAGGGACATTTCATGTAAGTATGCCATTTACTTTGAAAAGCCTTATGCACCTTCAAGAACCAATACAAGTCAATCATGCATATTCATCAAGTCAATATAATGTACATCACAAGACCAACAGCACCAAGTCTAGTCAACATGCATATCAACATACTTGAGCACCTAGTCAATGCAACTCTATCATCAAGTCGTATCATCAACAAGCATATAAAAGAGTTCATAACATCATAACCAAAGCAAGATCATCACTCATAAATCCTAATCAAGTCCACTAGTTCAATGATTAAGTAAAGCCCCATAACCTTACTCAATCAAGTAAACCCAACAAGAACCATCACCAATGTCAAACTTCACATATCATATCATTAATAGTACGTAACATCATACTTTAGCAATATAGACCAATCACATGATCATAAGTGATACCAATAAAATATAGTATCATTAACATGTAAGATCATCATATACATATCATTTACATTTATAATCATTTACACACATAAGAACATCCTTCTAGGACTTCCTTCAAGGCTAACTAGTGCAATGTATAAGTAGAGTCCCATACCCCTACCTAGACTAAGCTAAACCTCTTAGGTCATCCTAGTTAGTGTTCATTCATTACTTCATTTTTCCTTTTGAGAACATCTTTATTTAACCTACATAGACCATATGAGCTATTGTGGAATCTGGTGTCATAGAACCCTACACCGAAAGAAGGCGGACTACTTGCCAAGGTAGTACCAAAACATGAACATAGCTTCTATTGTGGATCGACTAGCTAGTATTCCTATGGGGGCAACATAGTTCAAGAAGTAGAAGATATAGTTGGGACCCTCTTTATGCTACAATAATTAGAGTCTCCAATCTCAAGAGTACAATAGTGATCCTACCTTCCATATGTGGGAAGGGACACTCCTCACTCTAGTTCACTCGATGCTAACCGACAGTCCCTTTTTGAAATGTCTTTAATGACTTTATTAACCATCATAGCTTAACATAGGTCATAGGGTCTATCCCTTATATGATAACAATCATAGCACAATAAGAATTGTATAAGTATTGTCCTGTCATTACAATTCATACATGTGAGGTTAGCACATTTACACATTTATATCATGATAAAGCACGTTTGTAAGTTATCACCATCCTTATAACATTTACATCTTAGCCAACATCTCACAAACTATAGTCAAGACATTTCAATTCAACATCATACCAACCCTATCAATCTTAATATAAGGTATACTTCAATAAAACATCATTACTTAATCACAAGTAATCATAATTGAGGTAGGAAATTGATATCATAAGACTTACCCATATCTTCTTCACAAAACCATCGTCAAGGTCTTGATATCAAACATTCTCAATTAAACCCAACAATGGATGTAATATCATGACACAAGAGTAATCAACATTATAAAGAAGTCAATAGACTCACTATACAACAATTCATCACTAGGTTATAGCCTAGAATTAGAGAATTAGGTCAAGATCATGATCTACATTACATCCTAGGTCAATTACTCAAGAACTAGCATAATTGGATTACGATATATCACAATATACTCATAAATAGCATAATAAAAAATCTAGGATAGCAATTTTACACAATAACCAAGTCATCTCCGAGAGTTCGAATACGCCATGTCGCGACTTGGGGGTGCTCTTGGGTCGTGACACAATTTATTTTAAATTACTTCAAATTTTTCTTTAAAAAACGTGTCAAAAAAGACTTAGCATTTATTATTGTTTGTAAAAAGTTAATTAATAGAAAATCTCCATTTTAACACAATTGTAAAAATATCATTTATATAAATCTCATAGTGTAAAACTTAAATTACGTCTTATCCCAATTTTTTTGTTTTACAAAAATCTCTTAAAAACTGTAGAATTCGAGTACATTATATTTAGCCGGATACATAACATATAATACATAAAATTACTTGTTGTTGTGCTTAAAAAGGATTTTAAACTTAAGATTAATTATCTGACACACCCCAAGATACCCCCGAGACATGGACATGGGACCTAGGACCACAAGTGATCCCAAGCTAACCCTGCTGGCATGATCATGAGCATACTAAAGATATGTCACATCCGGGGAGCACCCCCTAGAAGTAACTTGGCGTACTTGACCTCTCGAAGGTCTTATACGAGCCCATAGTTATCATTCATCGCATTGTCATAGTATATTTAGCGGAAAATTGAAAACTTTCTTAGCACATCATATTCTAGAAAATTACTTTATATATATAAAACATAAGTTGTATTACATATATATAGACATTAAGTATCTTTTCCATCTTAGACTCAACAACATTAGAGTACATTAGGGACACGACCCTTAAGACACATTACATCACTATACAATGTTTAAATACTTTACAGTAAAGACATAAGTAGGAAATCCTTGAACTTAAGGATTCCTTTCATTGTGCTTAGGAATCATCTATAAAGCTCTTCACCATTCAAGACATTTTTTAAACATCCATAACCTACACTTTGTGTAAAAAGTAGAGAAGAATGGAGTTAGCACAAGAATGTTCTAAGTATGACAACCATGCATTTAAAAGGGACATTTCCTTGAAATCATACTTCATGCTTTTTGAGTAAATCTTCATAAAACCTTTATTCAATAGCATTTATATCATTCACATACATCATATAAACATATTCAAAGGTCAAACATTTTATAGGATCACATATAGGATTTATTACGTTTTTGAAGCCACTTTACAGTAAGCTACTTTTATATTACAGTGAGAATTATTTCCTATTATTGATTACCATCCCAAGTAATCCTCAAGTGATACTTAGTGCAATGTATCACATTAAGGTCACAAGAAACCATACATACAACCTACATAAGTCATCACACATCATCATATAAGCACAACCTATCAAAGACACATTTAGGTCAAGGCCTTAGGAATATCACAGTAAGTTACATTCAATTTGCACCTTCACTTCACATCAATGCATTATAAGACCTTACTAATAATCCTACTCTAAGTCTACTAGTGCAATGTATATGTGAAGACCTATAACCTCACACATACTTAGTAAAGGTATCATAAGACCACAAGCCTTACCATCCAATTCATACATCAACAAGTAAGTGAAGATAACTTCACTCATGTCAATACAAGACCTTCAACATATAGTCAATAATATCAACATCATGCATATAGACTCATACCATGCACATCTTCATAACAAGTAAACCAATACTACAAAGTCATGCATAAAGAACATATACTTAGACACATGAACTAGAACACATGAACTAGAACTTCTTAAGGATATACTTGTGCAATGTCTAGATGGGTTCATTACTTCCACCTATCCTAAGTAACATCCCTTAAGTCATTCTAGTTAGGGTCCTAGTCATTTACTTCCATTTTCCATTTTACTTTAGGGAAACTATAGCCTTAACCGACATAGACCATGTGATGCTAAAATGGAATCCGGTGTCAAGAAACCCCACACAGAAAGAAGGTGGTCTACCGGCAAAAGTAGAACCAAACGTGACATAGCTTTCTAGGTGGATCCACTAGCTAATTGTAAGACCTTGAAAATAGCTTAGGTGTTCTAGAGCCTAACATGTTGGTCTTAGTGTTATAAGGTCCTAAATATGTTTAATATGTGGTTTTTAGGCAGTAGCTAAAATATTAGAGGTGTTGGAAGTCAAACGTCAAGGGACGACTAAGACGTTTGACGACTATGTCACCTAAATGTCTAAAATGTGGTTCTATATGTTTATGTGTGTTTCATGGTGTTTTAAGGTTCTTAATACAGTTATTATAGTATGTATATTCTGTGGTTAAAGTTTCGTGAGATTTGGAGGTCAAACGACCAAGAACGTCCAAGGCATTCGAAAGATATGCCTTGAGTCGACCTTGTACGTCTAGGCGAGTTTCGTCGAGTTTTATGTGTTCGTTTTGGTTGAAATTCATGTGAGAGGTGTTAAACTTATAGACGATCGTATTTGGGTTGGAAACGTATGGGAAATTATCCCCAAGGACCTTCAAAGGGTCCTTGAGGAAAGGACCCAAAATCTGATGGCAGGCTGTCCCAGACTGCCTTGGCGACGGAGCTGTGAACGGCCAGTCATGGCTTTGACGCCACGTCACAAGGGTTTCGTCGTGGGGGACTTGTTCAAGGGTGTAGGTGGAACCCTTGGCAAGCCACAGGAGCCTGCAACGGATGGCCATGACGGGCCGTTGCACCCGTGACGCCCCATCACAAGCCAGGCGTCGCAGCCAAGTGCCTGTGTGCAGACTTACTGCCAAGTTAGGGGTGAATTGGTAAATTCACCCCATGTCTAAATAATAGTTTATTCGGTTGTTTAGGGGTCTTATGGGTATTTTAATTAACTATTTAAGTGGTTAAGACCCTAGAGACTTCATTATTCTTCTAAAATCAAAACCCAAAGTCTCTTAGAAATCCCAAAACCTCCATTGAAGACTCCATTGAAGAGGCAGCTTGGTGAGGGGTTCTTGAGTGGAAATTCTTCATAAAAGTGAAGAATTATCATCCTTGAGGTATGGTTTTTGATCCTTGAAACTTATTTCATCAAGGAGCCCAATCCTCAAAGTGTTTTACAAAGTTTTCTAAAGTGAATAGTCTAATTTCGGGATTCTACCATGGGTTCTTGCATAAATGATTTCTAAACATTGAATTATGATCTAATTGATATTGTATTGATGATTTCAACATAAATTACCTATGAACCCATGTGAATTGTGAACCCTAGTTTTGACTACTTTTTGGGTTACTTGATATTAAGCTTATATTGATGAATTGTGGTGTAGTTTCCTATGGGCTGTCTAAGGATATAAGAATTGCGTTCAATTGATATATAATTGATATTAGATTGTTAAACCTAGATTGAATTGATGTAGATTCATTGAGTTTTATGGTTATTGCTTTGAATTATTGTTCATCGTCATGGATAAGGGCCTTGTGATGTTGAATTGGTTGATTTGGCATAGAATTGAAGTGTGGCTGCGGGTATGAAGGTATGCTGCCCCGTTTTCCTTAATTTGATATTAATTAAACTTCGATTGTATTGTGATTGGTATGGTCCACTTATGGTGGCGGTGTTATGTGTTTAATTTGCAATTGATGTGGCCTTGTCGGCGTTACTTTATGCAATATTATGAGCATGGCCTTATTGGCAACTACTTGATGTTATGTGGCTATTTGTGTAGTTGATGATGTGAGTATGATATTACTTATCTACATGTGAAGTTATATAGTCATGTATGTATTCTTTTAGATACGTTGCCTTAAGTGATTATGTTAGACTTTGACTTGACATTATGAATATAGTGTTAGGGTTAAGTCTTGGTTATTCCTATTTGACTTTGTGAGTCTATGTGATGTATATTAATGATGTTATGATGATATATAGGATGACTTAAAGATGTTAGGTTATTTTAGAAGTGTTTCTAGAATGGCTTGTATTATGGGTTAAAGTGAAGTATGTGATGTCTTGTCTTGGTTGACTTGTATCTCTTACTTGATGTATATATGATTATGAATATGTGATGTCTTGATATAGGGTGTTATAAATCTTAGTCTTGAATAAATAAATGTAAGTGGGACCTTAATGATAAGAAGGTCAATGTTATGTGGAACATTGAACCTAGTGGCGAGGTTATGAATTGTGAAGTAGTTAGCCATAATGGTATCCTTCATGTTATGAGTGATGGACTTAGGGATGGTTGGCTGGAACGGCATCATATCATAGCTTAGGAAAATTGCTATGACCTTCTTGTCGCTAAAGTGAGATATGCCCTAGTGGAACTTGCTTTTGTAGGGTGAATGTAAAGGGGGTCATGAACTAGATAAGGGACCCATTTATATGAACCTTAATGTGAATTAATCTATGAGAACTAAGGCTAGCACCGAGTGAGTATGAGTAAGGGGGAAGTGGATTCAATTAAATAAGATATTGAATGCTTCGTACACTCTTCATATTCCTTAACCATGTGCCTACATGGGATGTGTCCAAGTTCTACCATTGGCTAGTAGAACAACCTCATCGAAGTAGGATAGAACTTCGGATTCCATGTCTTGCTACCATGGTCTATGTCGGTTATTGCCTATTCTCATTATGTGGAATACCTATTAGCATTAGATAAGTTTATGAGGTTTAGGTGGTGGTATGGGACGCTATCTAGACATTGCACAATAGATTTGAAGGTGTTATGTGGAGTTCCTAGGTCTTGTCCAAAGACCATTATGTGATCCATTATGTGAGTGTCTTATGTGATGCTTTATGTGAATGTCTTATGTGATATATGAGTCTTAATGAACTAATGAACTAATGACCTATGTAGTAACAATGTAAATGGTTGAGTACCTAATCTAAAGTGACTTAAGCATTCCTTAGCTAAAGTGTGAGGAGGTCATGAAAGGATGGTCTCTTCATGTCTTATCTTTGGAAGTCTTGAGAATGACTCTAGTTAGGGAAGTTGGTTAATCTTGTTGACATGATCTAAACCTTAGGAAGTCTTAAGGACTATTTGGGTAATCTTGGAGAGGTCACTATACTATGGACTTTATCTTCTCGATTTACTTAAGTAGGTCTTTTGATAGGCTTTGGAAGGAGAATGTCTTCTAATATAAGTGTTGGTGTGTTTAGTGAGAATGATTCTATTTGAGGTAGTCTATAGGATCTCTTGTGTATGTGTGATAGAGATTGTATGGGCAGTCGCTCTACACTCACTCAAGTGAACCTTGGAAATCACCTTTGGTAGACTCATCGTAGGTAATCTTATGGGTCGTTTAGGCACATCTAGAGAGGGTGTATGGGCGTTCTCTCTTTGTGTGACCTAAGTGAATCTTAGGATGACTTTAAGTGAAGGAATTACATGCTAGGAGATGTTAAAAGGGAAGGTTTGGACTTCACTGTAACAGTGAAGTGACTTCACTGTGAACTCACTCTAAAGTGAGCTTTTAAAATGGTATTTTGGTTTTAATGTTATCTTATGTGTTTCTTAATTTATAAATGATGTTCTTATGTTTAATCTATGATTTCCAAATGAAAAGATGCATATTTCCAATAAAGTCCGTTTTCATGATTTTATGCATATAGCCATACTTAGTACATGTGGTTGTACTAATTCCATGCTTTATTTTCTATCTATAGTCCTTGGTAGGTAAGGAGCTTTTGGAGAAGAAGACTTGGGCTTAGAAGAATCGTACGAGTAGAAGAATTGAAGTATGTCCTCATTTGTATCGAGGGCATATATGTCGTTTTATGTTTCTTTTATGAAGTATTATAATAAGACTATGTTAGTTCTATTTTCGTATTAAAGTACTGTTGTGTCTTAAGAGGATGAGATTGAGACTTAGCATTTCTATTACTTTTATATGAAATAGGTTTTTAAAGACTGTATTATGTTTTAGTGAAAAGTTTTAATTCCGCACTACTTTTCACTATGTATATGCAATGAATGATATGAATGAGGCTTGTCTTAGAACTCTGAGAGTTTGACGACGCCGGTCGCAATCCAAGATTGCGCCCAATCTTCTAGGGTATGGTCTCGGGTTGTGACAAAGTTGGTATCAGAGCATAGGTTGGTGAAAGTAGTTTTAGGTATCAAAAAGTCTTATCAAGTCACGTCTAGTAGAGTCTTGACCATCGGTGTGAATCGCGACACATCTATGGGCGAGAGTCTATAGGACGATAGAGTTTCCCTTCTTTTCTACTCCTATATCGTGCGGTAGAGTAATGTTATGATTATCCTTCTTATGAGTTTCCTTGTGTTTGCTAGGAGATGAATACTAGAAGGATGGCCGCTAGAAGATTGGAAGAGGAGAGGGTGAATGAAAAGGTTCCTCAAGTTGAGCAAGTTGATCAAGTTGCTCAAGATGAGCAAGGTGTCCAAGATGGGCAAGGTGTCCAAGATGGGCAAGGTGATGAAGTTCCTCCCCAAGGTGATCATGTTACTAATGTGGATGGAGGTGAGGAGGTACCGAAGTTGTCTAATAGGGTGATTGGAGAGGCTTTGATGGCCTTAGCTCAAGCCGTAATTACTCAAATCAATTTGAGTATGGTGCCTAGGGTTATGGAGAGCACTATGACTTCTAGGTTGAGAGATTTTGTGAGGATGAATCCTCCTATCTTTCTTGGTTCTAAGGTGAATGAGGATCCCCAAGAATTTCTTGATGGTGTGTACAAAGTTTTGAGTGCTATGGGGGTTACATCTAGGGAGAAGGCGGAGTTGGCTTCTTACCAATTGAGAGATGTGTCTCCAATTTGGTACACTCAATGGAAGGACAATAGGCCGGAAGATTCGGGTCCTATTGAGTGGGAAGAGTTTAAGGGAGCTTTTCTTGGCAAGTACTTTCCCCGAGAGAGAAGAGAAGTCAAAGTGGAGGAGTTTATTAATCTAAAGCAAGGCAATTGAGTGTTGAGGTGTACTCTTTGAAATTCTCAACATTGTCTAGGTATCCTCCTTATCTTGTGTCCAATCCAAGAGATGAAATGAGTCGCTTTTGTACCGGAGTAGCCGACTTGGTGAAGGAAGAATGCCGTACTGCTATGCTTCATGATAATATGACCCTATCTAGACTCATGGTGTATGCACAATCTATTGAGAAGTCTAAACTTAGAAGGATGGCTAGAAGTTTGAAAAGGGGTGTTGCTAGTGACCAAGAGCAACCTAGGTTCAAGAAAAGAGTTCAATCTCAAGATGGACCTAGAGTTCCTAAGAAGAAGTTTGAGAAAGGAGGTGGTTCTAAGGATAGCAAGCCTACTTGTGCAAATTGTGGCAAGAGTCACTATGGTGAGTGTTTATTGGGTACCGGTAGTTGCTTTGGATGTGGAAAGGATGGGCACAAAGTGAGAGATTGTCCAAACATTTCTTGTAGGAAGGAGGGCAAGAGGGTTGAGCCTAGTGTTCCAAAGGAAGATGCTCCAACTAAGAGGCGTTTCTATGCACTCTGTACTACAATTGAGAAGTCGGGTGATGGTGATGATGATGTTGGTAAGTTCTTGTTTCTCTTTTTACGGTATGAGTTCCTTCTAAGTGGGGGAGTATGGTTAGTAGATGTGATAGAAGTCTTAGAAGTTGTTGCATGTGCATGATGTTTAGGAGTTTGGTTGAAATTGAATTTCATTTACTTCTTGCATTGTGCGTTTTATGAAGCTTTGAGCATATTGTATGATGTGTTTACATGATGTTATCTTACATTCTAGCATGTCTATATAAAGAATTGCCTAAAAATTGCATTTTTGGAAAAGTCGCTGAAATCACTGTAGCTTTGGTCTATATACACTGCTCACTGTAATTTTTTTGAGAAAATGACTATTTGATTCTTTGGTCTAAAAATCTTGTTATGTGGTTATAACTGATGTATTTGAGTATTATTTTGAATATAAAATGAGTTTTTGCTATTTGGATTGAAGCATGTGAGTTTTGTAGCATAACGAGTTATAGAATTGTCTTCTAGTTTCTTGTTGTGTTGTGAATCTCTTGATTATGTGAAATTGATGATTTCTTCTTGATAATGTGTTGTATGGCTTGTTTATGTGCTGCTAGTTGAGTTTCTAATCTTGGAAGTGTTCGGAGAGTGGCAAGTGTCATTCGAGGACGAATGTTGTCCAAGTGGGGGAGATTGTAAGACCTTGAAAATAGCTTAGGTGTTATAGAGCCTAACATGTTGGTATTAGTGTTATAAGGTCCTAAATATGTTTAATTTGTGGTTTATAGGCAGTAGCTAAAATATTAGAGGTGTTGGAAGTCAAACGTCAAAGGACGACTAAGACGTTTGACGACTAAGTCACCTAAATGTCTAAAATGTGGTTCTATGTGTTTATGTAGGGTTCATGGTGTTTTAAGGTTCTTAATAGAGTTATTATAGTATGTATAGGCAGTGGTTAAAGTTTCGTGAGGTTTGGAGGTCAAACGACCAAGAACGTCCAAGGCATTCGATAGATATGCCTTGAGTCGACCTTGTACGTCTAGGCGAGTTTCGTCGAGTTTTATGTGTTCGTTTTTGTTGAAATTCATGTGAGAGGTGTTAAAATTATAAAAGATAGTATTTGGGTTGGAAACGTCCAGGAAATTATCCCCAAGGACCAACAAAGGGTCCTTGAGGAAAGAACCCAAAATCTGATGGCAGGCTGTCTCAGGCAGCCTTGGCGACGGAGCTGTCAACGGCCAGTCATGGCTGTGACGCCCCGTCACAAGGGTTTCATCGTCGGGTCCTTGTCCAAGGATGTAGGGAGAACCCTTGGCAAGCCACAGGAGCTTGCAACGGATTGCCATGACGGGCCGTTGCACCCGTGACGCCCCGTTACAAGCCAGGCGTCGCAGCCAAGTCCCTGTGCGCAGACTTACTGCCAAGTTAGGGGTAAATTGGTAAATTCACCCCATATCTAAATAAGAGTTTAGGCGGTTGTTTAGGGGTCTTATGGGTATTTTAATTAACTATTTAAGTGGTTAAGACCCTAGAGACTTCATTATTCTTCTAAAATCAAAACCCAAAGTCTCTTAGAAATCCCAAAACCTCCATTGAAGACTCCATTGAAGAGGCAGCTTGGTGAGGGGTTCTTGAGTGGAAATTCTTCATCAAAGTAAGAATTATCATACTTGAGGTATGGTTTTTGATCCTTGAAACTTATTTCATCAAGGAGCCCAATCCTCAAAGTGTTTTACAAAGTTTTCTAAAGTGAATAGTCCAATTTCGGGATTCTACCATGGGTTCTTGCATAAATGATTTCTAAACATTGAATTATGATCTAATTGATATGGTATTGATGATTTCAACATAAATTACCTATGAACCCATGTGAATTGATGAACCCTAGTTTTGACTACTTTTTGGGTTACTTGATATTAAGCTTAAATTGATGAATTGTGGTGTAGTTTCTTATGGGCTTTCTAATGATATAAGAATTGTGTTCAATTGATATATAATTGATATTAGATTGTTAAACCTAGATTGAATTGATGTAGATTCATTGAGTTTTATGGTTATTGCTTTGAATTATTGTTCATGGCGATGGGTAAGGGCCTTGTGATGTTGAATTGGTTGATTTGGCATAGAATTGAAGTGTGGCTACGGGTATGAAGGTATGCTGCCCCGTTTTCCTTAATTTGATATTAATTATAATTCGATTCTATTGTGATTGGTATGGTCCACTTATGGTGGCGGTGTTATGTGTTTAATTTGCAATTGATGTGACCTTGTCAGCGTTACTTTATGAAATATTATGAGCATGGCCTTATTGGCAACTACTTGAAGTTATGTGGCTATTTGTGTAGTTGATGATGTGAGTATGATATTACTTATCTACATGTGAAGTTATATAGTCATGTATGTATTCTTTTAGGTATGTTGCCTTAAGTGATTATGTTAGACTTTGACTTGACATTATGAGTACAGTGTTAGGGTTAAGTCTTGGTTATTCCTATTTGACTTTGTGAGTCTATGTGAAGTATATTAATGATGTTATGATGATATATAGGATGACTTGAAGATGTTAGGTTATTTTAGAAGTTTTTCTAGAATGGCTTGTATTATGGGTTAAAAGTGAAGTATGTGATGTCTTGTCTTGGTTGACTTGTATCTCTTACTTGATGTATATATGATTATGGATATGTGATGTCTTGATATAGGGTGTTATAACTCTTAGTCTTGAATAAATAAATATAAGTGGGACCTTAGTGATAAGAAGGTCAGTGTTATGTGGAACCTTGAACCTAGTGGCGAGGTTATGAATTGTGACGTAGTTAGCCATAATGGTATCCTTCATGTTATGAGTGATGGACTTAGGGATGGTTGGCTGGAACGGCATCATATCATAGCTTAGGAAAATCGCTATGAGCTTCTTGTCGCTAAAGTGAGATATGCCCTAGTGGAACATGCTTTGGTAGGGTGAATGTAAAGGGGGTCATGAACTAGATAAGGGACCTATTTATATGAACCTTAATGTGAATTAATCTATGAGAACTAAGGCTAGCACGGAGTGAGTATGAGTAAGGGGGAAGTGGATCCAATTAAATAAGAGATTGAATGCTTCGTACACTCTTCATATTCCTTAACCATGTGCCTATATGGGATGTGTCCAAGTTCTACCATTGGCAAGTAGAACAACCTCATCGAAGTAGGATAGAACTTCGGATTCCATGTCTTGCTACCATGGTCTATGTCGGTTATTACCTATTCTCATCATGGGGAATACCTATTAGCATTAGATAAGTTTATGAGGTTTAGGTGGTGGTATGGGACGCTATCTAGACATTGCACAATAGACTTTGAAGGTGTTATGTGGAGTTCCTAGGTCTTGTCCAAAGACCATTATGTAATCCATTATGTGAGTTTCTTATGTGATGCTTTATGTGAGTGTCTTATGTGATGTATGAGTCTTAATGAACTAATGAACAAATGACCTATGTAGTAACTATGTAAATGGTTGAGTACCTAATCTAAAGTGACTTAAGCATTCCTTAGCTAAAGTGTGAGGAGGACATGAAAGGATGGTCTCTTTATGTCTTATCTTTGGAAGTCTTGATAATGACTCTAGTTAGGGAAGTTGGTTAATCTTGTTGACATGATCTAAACCTTAGGAAGTCTTAAGGACTATTTAGGTAATCTTGGAGAGGTCACTATACTATGGAATTTATCTTCTCGATTTACTTAAGTAGGTCTTTTGATAGGCTTTGGAAGGAGAATGTCTTCTAATCTAAGTGTTGGTGTGTTTAGTGAGAATGATTCTATTTGAGGTAGTCTATAGGATCTCTTGTGTGTGTGTGATAGAGATTGTATGGGCGGTCGCTCCACACTCACTCAAGTGAACCTTGGAAATCACCTTTGGTAGATGAATCTTACATAGATGTTTATGATTATTTTCTAAGTATGTATGTGACTCATCGTAGGTAATGTTATGGGTCCTTTAGGCACATCTAGAGAGGGTGTATGGGCGGTCTCTCTTTGTGTGACTTAAGTGAATCTTAGGATGACTTTAAGTGAGGGAATTACATGCTAGGAGATGTTAAAAGGGAAGGTTTGGACTTCACTGTAACAGTGAAGTGACTTCACTGTACAAGTGAAATGACTTCACTGTACAGTGAAGTGAACTCACTGTAAAGTGAGCTTTTAAAATGGTATTTTGGTTTTAATGTTATCTTATGTGTTTCTTAATTGATAAATGATGTTCTTATGTTTAATCTATGATTTCCAAATGAAAAGATGCATATTTCAAATAAAGTATGTTTTCATGATTTTATGCATATAGCCATACTTAGTACATGTGGTTGTACTAATTCCATGCTTTATTTTCTATGTATAGTCGTTGGTAGGTAAGGAGCTTTTGGAGAAGAAGACTTGGTCTTAGAAGAATAGTCCGAGTAGAAGAATTGAAGTATGTCCTCATTTGTATCGAGGGCATATATGTTGTTTTATTTTCTTTTATGAAGTATTGTAATAAGACTATGTTAGTTCTATTTTCATATTAAAGTACTCTTGTGTCTTAAGATGATGAGATTGAGACTTAGCATTACTATTACTTTTATATGAAAGAGGTTTTTAAAGACTGTATTATGTTTTAGTGAAAAGTTTTAATTCCGCACTACTTTTCACTATGTATATGCGATGAATGATATGAATGAGGCTTGTCTTAGAACTCTGAGAGTTCGACGACGCCGGTCGCAATCCAAGATTGTGCCGTATCTTCTAGGGTATGGTCTCGGGTTGTGACACTAGTATCCTATGGTGGCAACATAGTTATGGAACTCGGAGGATATCTTGGAAACATCCCTCTATGCCCTTGGGCTATGAGGCTTTCCACCTCATGAGATTTATGCTAGACCTACCTTTCCACATTGGAAAGGGACACACACTCACACACAAATTCACTCGGTGCTAAGCTAAGTTCCCTTTATTGAAAAACCCTTTATTTTCATTTCTTTTTAAAACATAGGTTTAGGAGATTCATCCCCTCATAGGCTTAGCTCACAGGTCATAGATGAAAGTTCAGCAACCTAAATCATGTGAGGAATCCTTTCACATTAACATAGAATGTAAACCACCATCTAGTTTAGGAGACACTTGAGCACACCTTTCAAGGCTCTTCTATTGACTAGATCATCATTCATGTGTGTGTGTATACATATATGTGAGCAAACCTTTCACATAACACATTAAGTCACACATGTTCATACATCATATTCATACGTATAGAAACCAAATCTAGAACTATCCTATCAAGTTACACATGTGCAATGCATAAGCAAAGTCCCATACCCTTGCCCATACTAGTACACCTATCAAGTAATCCTAGCTAAGGAAACACATATTTACTTTCATAAACGCATTCTTAACATGCATAGTATTAGACACTAGTGAATATGAGAACTACCTTTCATTTAGACACCATGACCTATACTACTTGTAACATGCATGTAAAGTGAGTGTGTGTGTACATTGGTCAACATGATCACATAATGGGTATCAACAACACATTGAGGCAGCCACCCTCTTAGACCACATTACACTTTCAAGTATAGACCACACAACTCAACTTAGCATAGGAAACAAGACAATCTTCATATTATACTTTAATGCTCCTAACATTATCTATTCACACCTTCACATAGGGTTACATGGGTAGGGTCATCGATCCTTAATAAATCATTAATGGAAGCACCTACACATGATATTAGCATATCCATTCACATGCTTATAACATTAGTAACACAACCTATATTCACAACTATAATATAAGATTAGGCACAGGTTACACATAAAGTGATCATCATAATCGCTCATTCATATAATCATCAACTTGCCTTCAAGGGCATGGTAAACACATTATAATGAAAATAAATTAAACACCGCCACCATAAATGGACCATACCACACAATATCATACAAGGCTTTATCAACTACATTAATATAGAAAAGTAGAGTGATGAGCCATTCTTACCAATTCATCAATCATTGATCAATTCTCCTTTCTCATCATTTATACATTATAGAACAGTAGCTATAAGTTCTTACATCATAAATGAAACAATGTACAAGTTGTCACAAGAGCATGATTCAACTAGTGCACTATATCACATATATGGTAAGAAGTAGAGAGTTATAGATCATCGAGTAACTTCCCTAGTTTTTCTCATCAATCATAATTTATCAATAATATACATCTAGGGCAGTAGTCGAATAGATATAAATCAAATATAAATCATGCTTCATCTACCCTAGAATTAAGATAACATAATGTTCATTATAACATTCAAATTGTAGGATAGAATAACATGGATCAAGTCACGCCAAGACTCCTTTTATTTGATCATCAAAAATTCATACCCACAATACATTAATATCATCTATACAAGGCAGTAGTTAAGGACAATATTATCTACACGAAATCCTACTACCATTGCTATAACCTCTAGATCACAGTGAACATGCTATTCTAGACATCAATGGAAAGTAGAAGAATCCTAGGCTAATCGACATTATTCCACATAAATTCATTATTTAATATTCATTATCTCATTACATCATAGGCAGTAGCTACAAGAACCACAACATAATTGAATTCCACTATTTTCATTAAAACACCAATATTACAGTGAATTATTGATAACTAGGCTAAGCATGTTTAAATATTCATAAATTTATCCTCATGAATCCTTCATCATCAATTCAACATTAATTCACATAAATACAGTAGGTATAAGCAATTCAACGTAATAAAATCACAATTCAATTGATAACAAGTCAAGATCACAAAGCCCATGCAAGGACTAAATCAAGTTTGGGAAGGGATATGGGTTAATCATGCAATTGGAGTCAAAATCACGTTAAACCCAATATATTAACTTCAATTTATCATGATTTAATCATTAAAAACGTTTTTAGAAAGAATCTATCGCTAGATTGAAGAAGAAGAAGTTTGATCATAAAAATCTCTTTTTAAACTTTGAGATTAACTCTCTAGATGGAAGGATAAATAGCGCTGAAGGATCACCATACCTTTACATTCATGAAAACCTTTAAAACTTGGTGATTCATCCATGGAAATCCAAGCTCCAAGCTGTTCTTGAGCTTCACCAACAATGGTGGTTTCTAAGGAGATTATTTTTGGAGGGAAAGGTTCAGTTTGTGTGAGTTGGTTTGGGAATGGGTTGATCACGTTTTTGATCACATAAATACACCCAAAAATCACCAAATAAATCATGTGATGTCAGGTTAGCACGTGGGGTGAATTTCCCATTCATCCTTTAATAATCTAGTACGCAAGCAGCAGGCTACAAGACATCATCGACGGACCCATCTACTAGCCGTTGGTCAGTCGATGGGCCGTGCATTGGCTTCCGTCGATTGGTCCTTGGCCAATTTTAGGCTTGAGACCTGCCCAAGATAAGTGTCAAACGATGAGACCTCACCTACGGGCCGTTGGTTGACCAACTGGCCGTCGTTTGGTCCGTCAAATTGACACTGCCTCAACCAATCTTGGGTCCTTCTTGTGGGCCCTTTTGCGGGGCCCTTTTGAAGTTGTACCTGGACATTTCCCATATAAATAAAAAACTTAACAAATTGTAGACCTTCCACATAAGTTTCACCCAAACAAATGCTCAGAACTCGTCCAAACATGCAAGTACCCATCAAGACACACACATGCATGTCTCGAGGTTATCTTTCGAAGGTCTTGGGCGTTCTTGGACGTTTAACCTCAAACTTCTCGAAACTTCATATAATACCATTTAATATCATTATAACTCATTTTAAGACTTCATAATCTTATTCATACACATATAAGCATGCATATACGTATGAGGCACATAGGTGACTAATCGTCGAACGTCTTGGTCGTCCCTTGACGTTTGACTTCCAAATCACCTCAAACTTTGCACACTGCCTCTTAACCATATTATGAAACATTTTAGGACCTTAGAACGATAAGATAAACATGTTAGACTCTAGACACCCTAACTCATTTTGGGGGTCTTACAATATCCTCCACTTGGGAACATTCGTCCTCGAATGACACTTAGAACACTTTAATCATAACAAGGACTTTAATGAATCATAGAGCAGTTCATCACAATAATAACATAATTACATAGAAGTTAATGCACAAAACTTACAAGGAACACAACTTCACATCATTTTAATATGCAATGCGCACAAGGAAGCAAAATCCTTCATGCACTCACTCTTTA
This sequence comes from Solanum sitiens, assembly GCA_016801875.1. Taxonomy (NCBI): domain Eukaryota; kingdom Viridiplantae; phylum Streptophyta; class Magnoliopsida; order Solanales; family Solanaceae; genus Solanum; species Solanum sitiens. Next base: position 315,231 of record JABWTJ010000842.1, read on the forward strand.
ATGCATCAAACATAAGTCTCTTATCATGTTCATAGGAAGAACATCATTGTCCTAATCATAACATGGTCATTATACTTCCTTTTATCGAGAGTTCATCATGTAAATCCACACATAGGCAGATTAAAACAATACTCGAAAAGTCATCTAAGCACTCATACTTCAAGGTAAGCATCTTTTGGAAAAACAATATAAATTATAGGCACACACATGAACACTTAACTAAACATGCTTTCACTTTTCAAGAGTGTGCCTACAATCATGCTTCCCAAGCCATACGAGACTCAATATATTTCTGTTAAAGAGACTCAACTTTTCATTATAAGGCTAAACATTACACCTCACAAGAGACTAAAAACCAAGTTTCTTATCTTATCTCATGGAATCAAATTCACAATTTGCATGTTACGATGCGCAATACACATGAGAAAACATGGATTTTATCAAAATTTCCATTCGTGCACTTTGGAATCTTCACAATATCTTTAAGGTGATGTCAATCAATACATACCAAACATATAAAGTTCATGCAATTCATACTTTATGCAAGTCTCTATTCGTGAACAAGCTTGCTAAGAATTCATTAGTTTCAAGTTCAAGTGAAAATAGAAGGACAAGGTAGAAAATATCTACAACCTTACTATTCCATAACCATCCCCCACTTAGGGTAAACCCAATTAAGAGAAAGTTAACCTAATCTTCAAGAGGATCTTAGTTATCAATCAATAAGGGAATTACAGTACCTACCATAAGGGCTTCAAAGGTGTTCTAAACTTCATCACCTAGGCAATTTATCCCCAATCATCAAGTTAGGTCATCTCATTCAACCACATAAGGTTTTCATACATTACTATAGACACCAAGGTCATAAAATATTAGGGAAAACAACAAGGAGACTTAGCCATAAAATATCTTCTTTTCCCTAGAACATTACAGTAAGCTGACTTCTAGGTCACTAAAACCGACATCATCACCCTACCAAGTTATGCATACTGCCTTTACACCTAGGATCAGGTATATACAAAAGAATCCAATCCATACTAGGTAATCATGAATGTTCACACATTCCAACTAAGGCAACATTTGAAACATCATGCGTATATCAAAGGGACATAGTGAACACCTTTAAGCACATATTCCTAGGGTAGCATGCTTTCATAGGTAGTCACTAAGCATTTCAATCTCAAATAATAATATCATAAGTATACCATCATGCAAAACCATATAGTATCATACCCTTCAAAAGAAACTCATTCTAACCATAATAACTTCTAACATGCTTAACTATATCATGACATACATTTCCAACATAACATGCCATTTCACATAAGTTTCATACTTAGCCATAATTGGCCTCACATCATCAAAATATGTCAAAATTCACCTTCACACATACTCATTTAACCATAAAACTAAGTTAAGCATTAACTCAATTCTCCCTCAAGCATAGAGAACAATCTCATCCAAGCAATCATATCTATAAAGACCACCGGACAAGAAAACATAAGAGAGAGAGATCTTATAGATTTAAGTTCTATGGCAAGATATGAGAATGATGAAGAAGGGAAACTCTATCGTCCTATAGCCTCCTGTACCATTTGATGTGTCGCGACTCACCACCAATGCTACGAGACTCTACTAGACGTGGCAATATGAGACTTTTAGAATCTAAAACAACTTTATAAACCTCATGCTCTGATACCACATTTGTCACATACGGGGAGAACCCCCTAGAAGTAACATGGCGTACTTGACCTCTTGGAGGTCTTATACAAGCCCATAGTTATCATTCATCGCATTGTCATAGTAAATTTAGCAGAAAATTTAAAACTTTCTTAGCACATCATATGCTAGAACATTACTTCATATATATAAAACATAAGTCATAATACATATATATAGACCTTAAGTCTCTTTACCATCTTAGACTCAACAACATTAGAGTACATTAGGGACACGGCCCTTAAGACACATTACATCACTATACAATATTTACACACTTTACAGTAAAGACATAAGTAGGAAATCCTTGAACCTAAGGATTCCTTTCATTGAGCTTGGGAATCATCTATCAAGATCTTCACCATTAAAGATATCCTTAAAGCATCCATAACGTACACTTTGTGTAAAAAGTAGAGAAGAATGGAGTTAGCACAAGAATATACTAAGTATGACAACCATGCATTTAATAGGGACATTTCCTTGAAATCATACTTCATGTTTTTTGAGTAAATCTTCATAAAACCTTTATCCAATAACATTTATATCATTCACATACATCATATAAACATATTCAAATGACAAACATTTCATAGGATCACATATAGGATTTATTACATTTTTTAAGCCACTTTACAGTAAGCTACTTTTATGTTACAGTGAGCATTCTTTCCTATTATTGATTAACATCCCAAGTAATCCTCTAGTGATACTTGGTGCAATGTATAACCTTCAGGTAACAAGAAACCATACATACAACCTACATAAGTCATCACACATCATCATATAAGCACAACCTATCAAAGACACATTTAAGTCAAGGCCTTAGGAACATTACAGTAAGTTACATTCAATTTGCACATATACCAACTTCACTTCACATCAATGAATTATAAGACCTTACTCATAATCCTACTCTAAGTCTACTAGTGCAATGTATATGTGAAGACCCATAACCTCACACATACTTAGTAAGCCTATCATAAGACCACAAGCCTTACCATCCAATTCATACATTACCAAATAAGTGAAGATAACTTCATTCATGTCAATACAAGACCTTCATCATATAGTCAATAATATCAACATCATGCATATAGACTCATACCATGCACATCTTCATAACAAGTAGACCAATACTACAAAGTCATGCATAAAGAACATATACTTAGACACATGAATTAGAAAACCTGCCTAGAACTTCCTAAGGAGATACTTGTGCAATGTCTAGATGGATTCATTACTTCCACCTATCCTAAGTAACATCCCTTAAGTCATTCTAGTTAGGGACCTAGTCATTTACTTCCATTGTCCATTTTACTTTAAGGAAACTATAGTCTTAACAGACATAGACCATGTGATGCTAAATATGGAATCCGGTGTCATGAAACCCCACACCGAAAGAAGGTGGTCTACCGGCCAAAGTAGAACCAAGCGTGACATAGCCTTCTAGTTGGATCCCCTAGGTAGTATCCGATGGTGGCAACATAGTTATGGAACTTGGAGGATATCTTGGAAACATCCCTCTATTACCTTGGGCAGTGAGGCTTTCCACCTCATGAGATTTATGGTAGACCTACCTTTCCACATTGGAAAGGGACACACACTCATATTCAAGTTCACTTGGTGCTAAGCTAAGTTCCCTTTATTGAAAAATCCTTTATTATAATTTCTTTATAAAACATAGGTTTAGGAGAGCCATCCCCTCATAGTCTTATCTCATAGGTCATAGATGAAAGCTCATCAAGCTAAATCATGTGAGGAATCCCTTCACATGAACATAGCATATGTAAATCACCACCTAGTTTAAGATTCACTTGAGCACACCTTTCAAGGCTCCTCTATTGACTAGATCATCATTCATGTGTGTGTGTATACATATATGTGAGCAAACCTTTCACCTAACACATTAATTCACACATGTTCATACATATAGAAACCAAATCTAGAACTATTCTATCAAGGTACACATGTGCAATGCATAGGCAAATTCCCATACCCTTGCCCATACTAGTACACCTATAAAGTCATCCTAGCTAAGGAAACACATATAATACTTTCATAAACGTCATCTTAACATGCATAGTAGTAGACACTAGTGAATATGAGAACTACCTTTCATTTAGACACCATGACCTATACTACTTGTAACATGCATATAAAGTGAGTGTGTGTACATTGGTCAACATGATCACATAATGGGTATCAACAACACATTGAGGCAGCAACCCTCTTAGACCACATTACACTTTCAAGTATAGACTACACAACACAACTTAGCATATGAGACAAGACAATCTTCATGTTATACTTTAAAGCTCCTAACATGAGCTATTCACACCTTCACATAGGGTTACATGGGTAGGGGTCATCGATCCTTAATAAATCCTTAATGTCAGCACCTAAACATAGTATTATCATATCTATTCACATGCTCATAACATTAGTAACTCAACCTAGATTCACAACTATAATAGAAGACTAGGCACAAGTTACACATAAAGTGATCATCATAACCACTCATTCATATAATCATCAACTTGACTTCAAGGCCATGATCAACACATTATAATGAAAATAAAGTAAACACCGCCACCATAAGTGGACCATACCACACAATACCATACAAGGCTTTATCAACTACATTCATACAGAAAAGTAGATGGATGAGCCATTCTTTCCAATTCATCAATCTTTGATTATCATTGATCAATACTCCTTTCTCATCATTTATACATTATAGAGCAGTAGCAATAAGTTCTTAAATCATAAACGAAACCATGTACAAGTCGTCACAAGAGCATGATTCGACTAGTGCACTATATCACATATATGGTAAGAAGTAGAGAGTTATAGATCATCGAGTAACTTCCCTAGTTTTGCTCATCAATCATAATTTATCAATAATATACATCTAGGGCAGTAGTCAAATAGATATAAATCAAATCTAAATCATGCTTTATCCACCCTAGAATTAAGATCACATAATGTTCATTACAACATTCAAATTGTAGGTTAGACGAACCTAGATCAATTCACGCACAGACTCCTTTTCTTTGATCATCAAGAATTCATACCCACAATACATTAATATTATCTATACAAGTCAGTAGTTAAGGAAAATATAATCTACACGAAATCCTACTACCATTGCTATAACCTCTAGATCACAGTGAACATGCTATTCTAGACATAAATGGAAAGTAGAAGAATCCTAGGCTAATCGACATTGATCCACATGAATTCATACTTTACAATTAATTATGTCATTACATCATACGCAGTAGATACAAGAACCACAACATAATCGAATTCCACTATTTTCATTAAAACGCCAATATTACAGTGAATTATGGAAAACTAGGCTAAGCATGTTTATATCTTCATACATTGATCCTCATGGATCCTTCAAAATCAATTCAACATTAATTCACGTAAATAACAGTAGGTATAAGCAATTAAATGTAATAGAATCACAATTCAATTGATAACAAGTCAATATCACAAAGCCCATCCAAGGACTAAATCATGTTTGGGAAGGGACATGGGTTCATCATGCAATTGGAGTCAAAATCACGTTAAAACCAATATATTAACTTCAATTTATCATGATTTAATCATTAAAAACATTTTTAGAAAGAACCCGTGGCTAGATTGAAGAAGTAGAAGTTTGATCATAAAAATCTCTTTTCAAACTTTGAGATTAACTCTCTAGATGGAAGGATAAATAGAGATGGAGGATAACCATACCTTTATATTCATGAAACCTTTAAAACATGGTGATTAATCCATGGAAATCCAAGCTCCAAGCTGTTCTTGAGCTTCACCAACATTAGTGGTTTCTAGGGAGAATATTTTTGGAGGGAAAGGTTCAATAGTGTGAGTTGGTTTGGGAATGGGTTGATCACGTTTTTGATCTCATAAATACACCCAAAAATCACAAAATAAATCATATGGTGTCAGGTTAGCACGTGGTATGAATTTCCTATTCACCCCTTTAATAAACAAGTACGCAGGAAGCAGGCTACATGCCACCATTGACGGACCCATCTACTGGACGTTGGTGAGTCGACGGGCCGTGCATTGGCTTCCGTCGATTGGACTTGGCCAATTTTTAGCTTGAGACCTGCCCAAGATAAATTTCAAACGATGATACCTCACCTACGGTCCGTTGTTTGGCCAACTGGCCATCGTTTGGTCCGTCGATTGACACTGCAAAGGCAGTGTCTTGACCAGCCTTGGGTCTTTCTTGTGGGCCATTTTGCGAGACCCTTTTAAAGTCGTACCCCGATGTTTCCCCCTTAAATACAACCCTTAACAACTTTTAGACATTCCACATAAGTTTCACCCAAAACAAATACTCACAACTCGTCCAAACATGCAAGGCCCCATAAAGACACACACATGCATGTCTTGAGGCTATCTTTCGAACGTCTTAGGCATTCTTGGACGTTTGACCTCCAAACTTCTCAAAACTTCATATAATACCATTTAACATCATTAAAACTCATTTTAAGACTCCATAATCTCATTCATACACATATAATCATGCATAGACATATGAGGCACATGAGTGACTAATCGTCGAACGTCTTGGTCGTCCCTTGACGTTTGACTTCCAAATCACCTAGAACTTTGCACACTGACTCTTAACCATATTATGAGTCATTTTAGGACCTTAGAACGTTAATACAAACATTTTAGTCTATAGACACCATAACTAATTTTGGGGGTCTTATAAGATAATAAACAAATGCGGAAGCTAAATCATGATTAAAATGAAAAAATGGGGATACCCATATACTATAATTGAGATATTTGAAACTGACGAGTTTAATACAAAGAACATATTAACTCAATACTAAGTTAAAACTAACTATGTCTGAAAGTAGCCTCTAACTGACTAGAAATGTTGGGACATGCCCCAGCTAAGTCTAACATAAATTGAAAAAAAAGCACTAAAAATACTGAAAGTAAAGTCATGACTATTGTCCTCGGAGAACCAGGACTCACCACTGATGCTACTGAATTGGATATCGAGAATCGATCTAAGCGTGATCTGGATGCGGAGAACCTGAACCTACATTACGAGAAGATGTAGCGTACGTATACGTTAGTACTTGAAGGACTTGAGCATGTAGGATAGGGTAAACATGAAATAATATATAATTGTACAAAGCACAAAAGCAAGTATAATATTTTGAACATGATATACGGAATTCTGAGCTAACTTGATGCAATGACCAAATTTATAACATCTGAGACTAAATATCAACTGAAGTGTAAATATGGTCAATGCAACAAAGTCTGACCGAACAGTGGGAGCTACTAATAACCGATAATAAAACTAGATGGTCTAAATGTGGAGTCCGATGTATACGCTCAATCGAAAGGACCCAATATACCCTACCAAAAATAAATATACCCTGCCAGAGGTATAAATGCATACTGGTGTGATCACTAAACTGATTCCCACAGAGGCGACTTAATTTCAACTTGCTAGTAGTTCTAGAACTATTTGGGTATGCTGAACCCTAGTCCAACTTGGTATTATTCTACTATCAATGAATTAAGTGGTGAAATAATTATGACCAAGTTTGTATAAATACTGGAAAGGTCAAACTAAACATGCAATCTGAGAATGCAACAATTAATATGATAATGATGCATTAATAATTGAGGTATGTATATATGAAGTAACAGAAATGTCTGACCTAGCATGTGCAATTCAAGAACTAAAAAAGTACATAGCTAGGGTTCTGAGATTTATGAATTTATATGAACATTAACGTACTAATTTGATTTGGATCATTCAATCATCTAATAACACAATAATTCTAACATTCAAGAAACCCTAGGTCTAGTCATAATAAGAAAATCAAGAAACTCACTGAAAACTAGGGACGTAATGGATGAAAGGAACCCACTAGGGAAATCCCACATACCTGGTGATGAAATCTATGGAGAAATTTGTAGATTTTAGGGATGGAACTGATGCAACCTTGTTGCGTTCGTAACTAGGGTTCATGACCTTTTTCTCCTGTCTTGCTTCTAATTTTCTTAGTTTTGATTAATATTTTTTTACTTAGGTAAGTTCTAGTTATGTTTCTAGGCTTAAACTGACTAAAATTTCATGATTTAGGATCTAAATGACGTGTCTTAGGGGTCCAATGATGTAGGAAAAGACCAAAAGACCCCTGAATTAACTGTTGTAGGAGTGATCAACGAATTGGACTGAAGCGCCATCGTTCAATCTGTAACACTCCGAGAGTCCAAGACCTAATATAGGGCCTCACATGTTGGTATAAGGTTTTAACATTGTTATAATGCCTAAAATAATGTTTAGTAATCATTTAGGAACTTTTAGAGTCAAAACGTCAAGGAACATCCATGACATCCGGAAGCTAGTGCATTTGAACTAGTAAAACACCCTTTGGTTTTGTGAAGGTTTGGGAGTTTCATATTAAGTCTAAAACTTGTGAAAACACTTTAAATAGGTAAAATAATTTATATGGGGTGACAACGTCTAGGTCCGACCCCCGTAGGATTGCCCTAGGGGTCCACGAAGGGACCCCACCTTAGGCCAAGAAATTTGCGGCAGCAGCCAATCGGCCTTACATGAAATGTCTCCACAGACTCGTCTGGTTCAAAAATTAATTTAGGAAAACTTGCGGGAGCAGCTCCCCGACGAGGACTTGTTCCCCGACGAAAATCTGAAAATTGGAATTGAAGTTTGACTTCACTAAAGGGTCAAGTTAAGTGAGGGGTCTTTTTCGTATTTCATGGAAGGTCTATATATTGTATTTTAAATTAGATTTACCTCACATTCACTCACCCAAATAAAATCCCCAAATCAAAACCCAAAAGCTCTCACCTCTCTCTACTTTCTCTCTCTATTCAACCTCCAATGAAGGAAAAAGAAAGGTTGAAGAAGAAGACCAATTTCCCTAGGATTTCACTCGAATTTCATGTATTAAGATTCATTAAAGTATGTGTTATTCACTCTTGGTATTCCTTTCCCCAAGAGGTCCTTTCAAAGTATATTTCTAAGTCATCCAATTCTTAGGGTTTTTCTCTACAAATGAGTTTTCTTCTAAAATTAAAATTGATGATTGAATATGATAAATTTTGATTACCCATGGCTAATTAAGTGTATATTATTGAGTAATTGTTGTTAATTCATGGTAATTTAGTGTATATCATGTCCTTTCCCCAATTCACCCAAATCTTGGATCTTGCTTGTGAAGTGATGGGAATTGAAGAAGGTATTGATTGTTAGACTTGTTTTAATTATTGTAATTCATTCGTTAACTGCCTAGGGTCATATATTGTTGGTATTGAATCTATTTCTTGTAGAATTCATTATGAACCCTTCCCCCTATCCCTAGGTTATGAATCAAAGTTAATTTGGATAGTGATGATACAATAGACTTAGTTATTGTATAGATTAATATTGTACAATTTTATTACACCTATTGTTGTATGAAATTGGTTGGTTTATTGTAAGACCATGGATTATGGATTTTGAAGGAGAATTTGTAAGACCTTCTGACGTTAAACCTTTATTTCAATTGTGATGGCTTGTACTTGATGATGAAGTTCAATTGAAGCATATCTTTTGATTAGATTAAGTAGGTATTGGTATGATGATGCAATTGAAATGTCTTGATTATGTGAATTGAAAGATTATGATTAAGATGTAATGATATACGGTTGGTTGTGAACTACCTATGTGAGATACTATGATATGATGATGATGATAATGTGCTAATCTCACATATGAGGATTGTAATGAAATGGTATTCTCATGCAATTCCTAATGACCTAATGAATATGACTATACAAGGGGTTAGTCTCCTATGACCTAAACTAAGTTAGGATTGTTAATGGAAGACTTAAAGACATTTTCAAAGAGTCTCTAGCTTAGAAATGAGTGAACTAGTAGTGAGGAGTGTCCCTTCCCAAGTAGGGAAGGTAGGTTCACTATATACTCATGAGATAGAGACTACAATGCTAAAGACATAAAAAGGGTCTCAACGATGTCTCCTAGTTCTAGAACTATGTTGCCTCCAAAGGAATACTAGCTATTGGATCCACCTAAATGCAATGTTCATGCTTGGTACTACTTTGTCAGGTAGACAACCTTCTTTCGGTGTAGGGTTTCACACAAGATTGTACATTTAGTTCATGTGGTCTATGTACGTTAAGTCAAGTGTTCCCGAAAGTAAAAGTAATAAAGTGAACACTAACTAGGGTGACTTAAGGGGTTTGACTTAGTCTAGGTAGGGGTATGGGACTCTACCTATACATTGCACTAGTTGGCCTTGAGGGAAGTCTTAAAAGGTTGTTATTATGTTCTTATGAAGTAAATGTTATGTATATGTTGACTTTACATGTTGATGATCCTATATGATGTTTTTTTCACTTATGAACATGCTATTGGTCGATATTGTTAAATATGATGATGACTATTCTTGATGCTATGTTGTCTGAATTTGGGCATTTCTTATGATCCTTTGTTAGGTTTATTTTGTTGAGTGAGGTTATGGGACCTTACTTGGTCATTACACTTGTAGGCTTGATGGTGGGTTATCAGTAAGGGTCTTGCATATGTCGTAATGCTATGAACTCTTATACATGCTTTGTTGTTATAACATGATGTTCGAGTTGTTTTTGTTATGTGCTCAAATATGCTTTTACACATGTTGACTTTACTTTACTTGATGTTGCTGGTCTTGTGTTGTTTTTGGTCTTGTCTTAAGGAATATCTGATTATTGGCTTATATGGATTCTTGGTTGTTCATAAGGTTTTTCAATGTAATTTAGCATGGTTTTGAACAAATGTTCCCTTTTATGCATGCTTTCAAATGTTTTATGTGCATATACACATACTTAGTACAAGTGGTGTACTAACCCATAGTTCTATGTTTTTACAATTATGTCGGGTCCAGCCGTTGAGTTTCTACACGGCCATTGTAGAAGACTTGGATTCTTTTTTTCTCCAAGTTCGGTAGGTCCTCACAATTTCGATGATGATGCCACTATGTAGCTATTTGATGTTTTTATAGTCTAAACACATTTAGTTTCCTTCTCATTTATTTGAAGACTATTGTTGTATAAGCCTCTATGTGGCTTTTGTTGTAATGAAGTAGGGGATATGCCTGAATGTTGTAGTCATTCTAGATGGTTTAAATGTGAGACTTTCCTATTAGACTATATTTTGTATATTGTGTATGTTGTAGAAGCCTATATAAACTTCCTATGCGAGGAGTCGAAGTAAACTCCCTATGTATATATGATCTGTAAGCGAGAGGTCTAGGTAAACCTCATTATGTAGATGTATATAAAAAGTTTTAATTTTCCGCACTTTTTAACCAATGAAATGTAATGACGAACGCTAAGAGTCAAGTATTAGTCCTCTCTGAGGATGACGATGCCGGTTACGTCTAGGGGATGCTCCCTGGATGCGACACAATCGACGGTCTGTCGTTTGGGTCCGTCGTTTGAGTCTTCTTGACAAACCATCACTAAATTTAACATAAAATGTTACTCGGAGGTTGGAGTTTTGTAAACTCGGTGGCCTTGGAAAGAGGATTCAATTATCTAACATATAATGGGTCATATGATACCTAATTCATTTTTTGCTAAGAGTTATGATCATTTAAAGTTGACCCAATCAGCACTTTCCCCCTAACTAACTTCTAACCTTCACCTACGGTAAGACCTACGGACCGTAGATTGAACGACACTCTATGTTGGTCGTCCGTAGTTTGTGTCAGAGGCTGGGTAAAAAGAGTCTTGATCCATGAACCGTAGGTCTGTTCGTGGGTCGAGACTTCGTCAATTTTTTGAGCTGAGTTTTGGAAGGGGCTACAGTTGTGAACCACAAACCCATAGTACGGGCCATAGATCAGAATACGGTCCATAGATGGTGACCGCAGATTGCACCTACAAATTTCTGAAGAGGTTATTTCCCCCTAGAGAACATTCATCCTTGAATGATGACTAAACTTTCTTGAATGAGGGATAGAGATGCGATCCTTACCACTAAACACTCAGAATTGAGTTTCTGACTGAATTGAGTTCCAAGAACATGCAAATATGCTGAAAATGCAAGTATAAACTGCGAGAACATGATTATAAGGCTGAATTCACGCATGAATGACTGAAAAAGTGAAGAGGAACTATTACCTCAAGCTGGAGTGGAATCGGAAGGAAAGAGGTGAGGATACTTGGCTTACACGGTTGTTTCTGTTTCCCAAGTAGCTCCCTATACGGACTGACTCCTCCACAGAACCTTGACTTAAGCAACTTCTTTGTTTCTAAACCTTCTAACCTGAAGATCAAGAATCTCAATTGGTAAATCCTCATAAGAAAGACTATCTTTAACCGCCACACTCTCTAATGGCACTACAGAGGCTGGACCACCCACACACTTCTTCAAGAGTCAGATGTGGAAGATCGGATACACTGCTGCTAGTCCTGCAGGCAAATCTAACTCATATTACAGCTTCCCAACCCTTTTCAAGATCTTTTCAGACCCTACATATCTAGTACTGATATTCCCTTTTTTGACAAATTTCATCACCCCCTTCATAGGTTACACTTCCAAAAAAAACAATCATCAACTTGAAACTCTAGTTCCCTTCTCCTTAGATTTGCATAAGATTTTTGACCACTCTGGGCTGTCTTAAGTCTATCTCTAATGAGTTGCACTTTCTCCATAGCATAAAGGATTGAAACTGGCCATATCAAAGATGATTCACCTACTTCAATCCAACCTACAGGAGAACTACATCTACACCCATATAGTACCTCATAAGGGGCCATCTGAATGTTTGAAAGGTATCTATTGTTGTAGCGTACTCAATAAGAGGAAGGTGATCATCCTAAATACCCTTGAAATCTATCACACAAGCTCTGAACATATCTTCTAGGGTCTGAATGGTACACTCTACATGTCCATCCATCTACTGATGAAATGTTGTGCTAAGGTTAACCTGAGTACCAAGACACTTATGAAATGACTTCTTAAAATGAGAGATAAATTGAGGACCTCTATCTGATATGATAGAAAAAGGAACCACATGCAACCTCACAATTTCATTAATGCAAAGCTTGGCATAGTCCTTCGCCAAATCTGTAATCTTTACCGCCAAAAAGCGAGAATACTTAGTCATATTGTCAACTATCACCCAAATAGAGTCATGCTGTCTGCAAGTTTGAGGTAACACTGTTATGAAATCCATATTAATAACTTCCCACTTCCATGTAGGAATGTCGATCTCTTGAGTCATACCCCCTGGTTTCTGATGTTCTACCTTGACCTGCTGGCAATTGGGGCACTTACTCACAAAATATGTTATATCCCTCTTCGTGTCATTCCACCAGTAGACTTCCCACAGATCGCAAAACAACTTAGTGGCACGAAGATGAATAGAATATTTGGAGTTATGGGATTCTGCAAGAATATACTGTCTCAACTCACCCACATCAGGAACACACAATCTACCCTGGTAGAGAAGTACATCATCTCCCCCTTGGGAGAAAACCTCCACTCTCTGATTATGGACTGCACCCTTAAGTTCAAGCAAAATTGGATCACTGTCTTGCTTTTGCTTAACCTCCATTACCAAAGCAGATTCTGCCCCATTCTGAACTGTTACACCATTGTGTAATATACTCATAAACTAAACTCCCAAGCGAGCAAGCCTATGAACATCCTTCACTAGTTCCTTCCAATTTTCCTCAACATGGGATATACTACCCATAGATAATCTGCTAAGAGCATCTGCTACGACATTTGCCTTACCAGGATGATTAGCACACTCATATCATAATCCTTATGTAACTCAAGTCATCTCCTCTGGCAAAGATTTAACTCATTCTGGGTGAACACATATCAAAGGCTCTTATGTTCAGTGAACACATCTATATGAACACTATACAAGTAGTGTCTGAGATCTTGAGTACAAAAAGCACTACTGCCAGCTCGAGGTCATGAGTTTGATAGCTATTTTCATGCACCTTAAGCTGTCTAGAAGCATAAGCTATCACCTTATATTGCTGCAAAAACACACTACCTAGTCCAGCTCTGGGTTTATCCCAATATATCACATAAACATATGAACCCTCTAGTAGAGACAAGACAAAAGTTGTAGTCAATCTAGTTTTCAAAACTGTAAAGTATTTCTCACAATCATCTCACTATTGAAACTTTACCATCTTCTTTGTCAACCTAGTCAATGGTGAGGCTATGAATGAAAATCCTTCCATGAACCTTCTGTAATAACCCGTTAGACCTAAGAAACTCCTGATATCTGTAGCAGAGGTATGTCTGGGCCATTGCTTCACTACTTCCAGCTTTTGCGAAACCACTTGGATCCCCTCGGTAGATATAATTTGACCAAGGAAAGCAACGGATTGCAACTAGAACTCACATTTGCTAAACATAGCGAATAAATGACAATCTTTGAAAGTATGCAAAACAACTCTCAAATGACTTGAATGTTCATCCTCATTCCTAGGTAAATAAGGATATCATCAATAAAGACGATAACGAACAAGTCCAAGTATTTTTTTAACACTCTGTTCAGCAAATACATGAAAGCTACAGCAGGATTTGTTAGTCCAAATGACATAAATACAAATTCATAATTACCATACCAAGTTCTGAAGGTTGTTTTTGGGATGTCATTATCTCTGACTCTGAGCTTATGATAACACGATCTAAGGGGCCTATCTTTCAGAAACGACTAGCACCCTCAAGTTTGTCAAGTTATCAATCCTGGGGATGGGATACTTATTCTTAATTGTGACCTTGTTCAACTATCTATAGTGAATGCACATTCTAAGAGAACCATCTTTCTTCTTTACGAACAACGTTTGTGCACCCCATGGAGAAATACTAGGTCTGATAAAGCCCTTATGTAGAAGGTCTTTCAACTGCTCTTTCAATTCCTTAAGCTCAGCTGGAGTCATTCTGTAAGGAGGACTAAAAATAGGTTATGTATATAGAAGGAGATCAATTCCAAAGTCGATTTTCCTTTTAGGAGGAACTCCGGGAAGATCTTCTAGGAACACATATTGAAACTCATTTACTATTGGAACTGACTAAGAAATTTGGGTTTCAGAGCTAGAATCCTTAACCCAAAATAGATGGTAGAAATAACCCTTAGATATCATCTTTTTAGGTTTAGTTAAAAAATGAATCGACATATAGGCGCTCAACTACTACCCTTTTATTCTAAGATTGGTTCATTTGGAAACTGAAAACAAAAAATCCTAGTTCTACATTAGACTGAGGCATAACAAAAATGTAGTATATCCACGCCTAGAATGACATCGAAGTTTACCATTTCTAACTATACAAGATCTGCTAAGGTGATTTTCTGAGACACAGTGATAGTGAAATTTCAGTATACCCGTCTAGCAATAACTGGTCACCAACTGGAGTAGAGACTGAGAAAGGTTCTGAGAGAGTATCTGGACTGACATTAAACTTGATTGCTATAAAGAGAGTAATAGAGTTAAGAGTAGCTCCTGGATCTTTCCACTGAGTGTACCATATGTGAGTCACATCCTTCATCTGGTAGGATGCTAACTCAACCTTACCATAACCAATTAGTTACATCACTCCAAATATTTCATAACCTCATCAATGAAGTTTTGTGGGTCCTTACAAACTTGTGACCCTAAAACTCATGCGGATTCATCCTAACAAAACCTCAAACTTTAGCTACCACTGATCCATCATTTCCATTGGTAGGAACTTGAACCTGCTGATCATTCTGGTTGGTAATACTATGAGCCAAAAAATGAATTTCTGCATTCCAAACCTCCTGATTTGGGTCTAGAGGAAATGATTAACATTGCATGCATTACCATTCCATGCGTAAACTCTATGAGCAGGCATGGTCTTAAGGGCATAACAACGATTAGAAAAAAGACCATACCAACGCACGATAAGAATATCTATAAAGTGAAGTTTTCCTAAAACACTTTATAGCCTACCTCTCATTAGATGTGGTACACTTCACACCCATGAAAAGGACTCTGCTTAGTGCGGCTTTTCAGACTTCCTAGGACTCTTAAACCGAGTGTTGTATACCAAGTTTGTCACGCCTGATACGCTCAAATTTACTTCTCAAAAAGAAGTATAAGCGGTCGTATCAAGTAAAGAACCCAACTATGAGGTTGAGGTCGATCCCATGAGGAAAATAATTTTGACTTAACTTTAACCTACTATTACTCTTATTTAGTCAAGTCCTTTCCGAAAACAAATAACAAAAAAGGGGGTTTTGAATAACAAATGTAATTGGCTAATTCTACGTAAACAAATGACAAGTTCAAAGATTTGATTTTTATCAAGTAGTAAAAGTAACTAGGGCTTAAGTGTTCCCCATAGGTTCATAACTCGGTAATTCTAGCTATAACAATCATTTCCTAATATCTTGCATGCAAAGTGGTAAGTTATGTATCCCTAATTCCTTGGTCCGGCAACTAGGAAATTTCACTCCGCACCTTGTTCCGTCTACGTGTGTATGCTTTACTAAACCTTACCTTTACCTAATATTAAGCATCAGAATCGATATTTGGCTTAGTTGTTACTTCGCACCAACCAATACTAGCTTATTAGATAGTATATACTAAATCTACATTGATAATTCTTATTCTTATTATCTACCTCCTTGGTCCGGCAAGTAGCAATAAGGCGAGTTCTAACATTGGCCACCGTTAAAAAGACTTCTAAACGAAAGAATTATCAATACATACAAGACATTATTCGAGAATTGTTATTTTAGTTAGATTTTACCTTGTTATTTACCCATGGTTCCCACAAGCCTAGTTATGGAGTTTAGTTACCCATGTTAATAATCACACAATTCATATTAACTAGATAAGAATTCATGCACTTACTTTGATGAGATTGAAGATAATCCAGAAAATTACTTGAATTAATAAAAAACTTGCAACAAACAATTCCGGAAAATAAAGTAATTTCCAAAATCCCAAACTTCAATACTTAGAACAATAAAACTAAAAAAATATCCAAAAGTCTAACCCCAAAAACGAGGTATTTACAGGTATTTATAATACTAGAATCCTAATAAAAGAGGGAAACTTATTTAAGGAAAATCTGTCCAAAAAACGCGTCTGAGACGACGACTTGGAACGACGGACCGTCGAGGCCCTCCGTCGTTCCATACATAGAATCCTCTGAAGCTGGGTACTGGGGCTACTTTCTGTTGATGTGGACGGATGTGCTGGATGGTCCGTCGTGGCTATAATGGTCCGTCGAGAGCCTCCGTAGCCCCACACTTAGTCAGAATTCCCCACCTTCCTTTGTCAGTCTTCTTTTTCTCACGACGGTGTCCACCTACGGACCGTCGAGGTCACGATGGACCGTCGATGGCTCTGTAGATTTCCACTTCTGCAAATTTCAGCATAAAACTCTCACGTTCTCCTTCTGGACAGATTTCCTGAAAACAAAGAGAAAATTACATTAAAACTAATACAAAAAGGCCTTAGACACACACTAAACTTAAGGAAAAAGCATTGAAAGTACCGTATAACCACGGTACATCAACACCCTCAACTTAAATTCATTTTTTGTCCTCAAGCGACATGACTCACCACAAAATCATTGTACAAGAGTATCCTTATTTTAGCTTTTTGCAATCATCTGGCTATCAATCCCGATTATTTTCAAATTGAGTTATGCATGCTATCACTATTAGGCTTGATCATGTTGATCAGACCATGACAGAGACTCACCACTCACAGACACCTATCCTCTTTAATCTCTCACCAAGGTACCAATTTTCCGATATTGCAACTAGTGTCCTCACTTCAAAACAACATTCTCATTTTTCAAACAATGATTTCAGTTTGAGTATAAGTATTATTTTTCAACACTCGCTCTCAGAACAACTTCAAACCTCATTCATACTTATTGCCATAGGCTTGCCCTTATTTTCACTGCTTTTAGTTCACCATAATAGACACTTAGGATCACGATAGGACTTTCTTAGCTTGTAACTTAGGCTCGGGGTCAGGTTAGATATATTTATATGCATTTTTAGTGACTTATGCCCTCCTTGAAATAATAACTAAGCGTCCTACCTTTGCATCGTTTTATTCCGCCCTATTTCTTAATTTTCTTGCATTCTTTCACCTTGCCATTCTCCCTTCTATCTCCTTTTGTGGAAGTGACTCTTTTCTTTTTCTTTTTTTTTCTTTTTCTTTTGTTACTTGTATTTTCAAGTTTTCAACTTTTTCTTGAGTCACTTTTCTTTTGTTCTTTCTCTCTCTTTATTCTTTCAACTCCACTTTCCATGGCATTCCTCATAATACCCACCCTCAACTCATGGCTTTGCCATGAGTCAAGGTATACAATACCCAAAGTTGGGTCAGGGTCGCGACAAGGTTGTTTGCTGCATTAGCCACCCTCAACTTATGCTTTTGGCATAAGCTGAGGTGCACATGTCCAAGGAGGGACCAGGGCCAACACATTGTTCCCAAAAGATCAGTTGGGTTGAAAAGAAAGGTCTATTTTAAGCTCAAATCATTTGGATCAAAAAGGGATTAATTTCATTCGGTTTTCTTTTATTTAGGCTAAAGATTGGCTATATTGAACAAGGGCCTATGATCCTTTCCTAATTGTCTATTCCGGCTTACTTTTAGCAGGACTAACCAGGCAAGTTCTAGCTCAGTACCAATGGTGGAATATTCAAATTTCTTCACACTCACTTGACATTTCATTACTCTACCAGATTTTCAGGCACCTAGTTCGAGTCTTAGATTTAGGGTCATGCAGTAGTGTATCTCTGTGTCATGCTTAGAGCCATACATTTATCAGTTACTATGCCTAGTCATGCATCATGTTCGTTAAAATCGGTATATCATTTTTGTTTAGCCATCATGCTTCAGAGTCCATTTATGTACTATGTTCAAAATATACCAACATGCCGGTTTAACAACAAAGTAATCAGTCTCTTGGGGGGAAAGAACACAGGCAAGAAAGCCCCAAGAGAGGATCGTGAGTTGGGCTACTAAAACTTCACCCTAGCACTCACTTTCCATTCACCCCACCCCCAACAAAAAAAATGTAATTGTCCCCAATGCATAAAAATATATGAAATAGAGTGGTAGGGGAAGCAAACCTGAGGCGCAAAGCACCGGTGATCAATAAGCTGGCGGGTCCGGTTTCTCGGAACCCGCTCCCTCTAAAGTAGGGACACCAACAGTAGTGTCCTCAGCAACGAGAGAACCATCAGTAGTGCTTTTCTTAATCTCTGCAACTCTGAAACTAGACGCTCCAGCAGCCACCTCCATAACCCTAAACGTACGGGCCTCCTCATCAATAAGCGAGGCTTTCCTCGCAGCCTCCAACTAATGGCGCTCCCTCTTCCGAGCCCGGGACTCATCTTCATCTCTAGTTCGGTGCCTCTTGGCACGCTCTCATGATGGAGGTGGTGGCACATCAGTAGTTGCGAATAGGGAAGCAATCACCGTGTTCTCAACAGGCTCGACAGAAGGGGCCTCAGACTCCGGCACCCGAGCCTCTAGTATAGCATCCAAGTCGGCTCGTAGACTCACCACAGTAGCCTGGAGAGACGTCACATCCACAGTAGGGGCTGGTCGAGCAAGAACCCGTAGCTCAAAAGCGTCCAGGCGCTGGTGGGCCTCCATAACCTTCCGCTCAGTTTGCTGGACCATCTTCCTCTCAAGGTGCTCCTCTGCCTCGGCAATAGACTTCTGCATCCAAGGATGGATGTGGTGCAGAAGTGTGGCCATTTGGGCCTCAAGTTTTTGGACCCTAGCAAGTGGGACCAGAGTAGCCTGTGGAGTCGAATGGGAGGTGCTAGGAGCGGTTCTACCACCCGAGATAGACTCGACTAGAGTGGTGTCAGTGGGCTCAGAAGTAGCCTGGTTAGACGCTTGGGCATGCTCGACTGTTGCCGCTAGGGACTCACCAAGCGGCTGCACCTCCGGAAGGGGCCCTCTGTGGGGATCCAACTCATTGGCCTCATCCCGAATGAGGCCGCTATCGACTCTGCCTGGCGGGGTCTTAAGCACATCAATGTGCCACACGGGCACTCCTGCTAACCTACACAAAGCAAACACCATACATGGGAAGGGGTAAGTGGTAGTTGCCTTGAAGGCCCTCTCGTGCATCTCCGCCTGTTGTAGCCAGGCAAAGTCTACCTCAAACCCTGCAATCATCGCCGTCATCAGTACTGCACAATCCCAAGTGACAATGTTGTCTGCTGCAGTGGGGGAAAGACAGTGTCGGATTAGTAGCCTCAAAAACTTGGTTGCGAAGGTGAGGTTAGCCTTCTTGATACTACCTTTGGGCTCTCTCACCCAGTCGGCAGCCTCACCATCAATAGATAAGTGCTGTGCAATCCACCGCTTGGTGGTCTCCCTCAACTCTGGCTCGCGCTGGAAGCGGCCATATTTAATCAACTTCCACCGATAGTTAAACTCGGCGGTGAGAGGTGTCCGATTAGCATCAACATCCGGGGCATGAAGAAATCTGCGGATGGCCGGCAAGGAAATGTCCACCCGCTTGCCGCGACCTGGACGTAGTCTAGAGGGGCATTTTTAGCGGGGGCTTCTCGCCTATCCAACTGAGATCGGAGAGTCGCCACTTATGAGGCGTAGAACTCTCTGACCATCTTCTCACTATAGCGGCCAAAAGGTCATACCGTCCACTCCAGCCGATGTCGGGTGAAGAACTCATGTATGGCCGGCATGGTGGACAGGTTCTCCATGCGAACCGCCGCTCAAGTTTCATAGTCCGAGTCATGACCCCCTTGTCATTCGGCATTTTGGCAGCTATGTAGACCTGATACTGTCCCTCAACACACCACAGGTTGGGCTGATTAG
Organism: Solanum sitiens; assembly: GCA_016801875.1. NCBI lineage: Eukaryota > Viridiplantae > Streptophyta > Magnoliopsida > Solanales > Solanaceae > Solanum > Solanum sitiens. The sequence continues at coordinate 335,841 of JABWTJ010000842.1, forward strand.
CAACAGGAGCGGGGACACCAGTCTGGGGTGCTGGATTAGAGTCAGCACTAGCAGCCTCATCAGACGAGGCAGACTGGGATGCGGTGGCGGGAACAGAGGCCTCCTCAGACCCGGAGACCTCCTCTGAACCGGAATCTTCCTCCAAAATGAATGCCTCCACGGAGCCAGATGCTCTCTCTGACTGTTCAGCCGACCCAGAAGGTGTGCCAGTCAGTATGCGATCCTCGTCAGACTGGGAGGAAGTGACTACGCCAGCTTCAACCCTCGTGGGAGTGGCTCTGGTGGGGTGGGCAGCAGGTGTAGCAGTGTGGGTGCCAGGTGGCACGTACTCTGGGTCACGCTCATCGTCTGAGCCGATGACCAGTCGGTAGGACGGGGCGACGGACTTGGAACGCCCTCGTGAATAGACATGATCCTGTTTAGGAGGCATGAGTACCTGCAAAAAGAAGTAGTTAGTACCAATGGAAGCAGCAAAATACAAAAAATGAAATGGCAGTGCAGAAGTGCACAGTGTAGAATGGACCCATCGACGGTCCGTCGTAGGTGTCCGTCGAGGGATACTTGGAGAAATTTTTCAAAGCATCAGGAACATGAGGATCTGAAAGAGACGACGAACATGTAGGATGGACCGTCGAAGGCATGACGGTCCGTCATGGGTGCTCGTCGAGGGACACTTAGAGTAAATTTTAAAATCATCATAAACCAATGTTCTGACAGCAACGACGGACATGCAGGATGGACTGTTGAAGGCACGATGGTCTATCATGGGTGTTCGTCAAGGTATACTTAGAGTAAATTTTAAAATCGTCAGAACCAAGGTTCTGACAGAGATGACGGACATGCAGGATGGACCGTCGAAGGCACGACGGTCCGTCATGGGTGCTCGTCGAGGGACACTTAAAGTAAATTTTAAATTCGTCAGAAACCAAGGTTCTTACAGAGATGACAGACATGCAGGACGGACCGTCGAAGGCACGACGGTTCGTCATGAGTGGACGTCGATAGACACTTAGAATAAATTTTGAATTCGTCAGAAACCAAGGTTCTGACAGAAGCGACGGATGTGCAGGACGGACCGTCGAAGGGACGACGGTCCATCGTAAGAGTCCGTCGATGAAAACTTGGGGAAAACAAGGGAATTGGGGTTAACGGACACCGACTATGGTCCGTCGTGGGATCGATGGTCCATCGACGGGGTCTCCTACTGACTTTCACGGGATCAGTTTTGTAGCCACATTGGTTCCCTATGTATTAATTTTGGGAAGCCTAAGTGTACCAATTATCTACCCACCATCACATCATACCAAGGGTAAGAATATTATCAAGTTTTAACATTCAAATTCTAACAGTCTATCAGCCCTAGGTCGGAGACGGAGTCAGGAAACACACGCTAGTTCTAGTAAAATAACCCAATTCATAGTCAATAGCAATAGTGTATGGGGACTTAGCACTATAGGTGTGATTGGTAGCATGCAAGAAGGGTCCTAAATTGGAGACCCAATCTGTAAGACAACAAGTTTAATGGAAAACAAGAAAAACACAAAATTATCGATAATAAGTGACAGATCAGAAGAACATACCTGATAAATATCGAAGAGGAGAAAGAAGAAAAGCACAGGTAGTTGAACAGCAACTCAAAAACACAAGCACCCACTGCCAATGGACTGAAGAGTGTGGAGAATTTGGGAGAGAAAAAGGGGTGTGGGAATATGGAGGAGATGATGGGAATCAAGAGATAGGAGAGGGAATGGGAATTAGAGGAGATGAAATCGGGGGAAATGGTAGGAAATGGGGAGAGGGAGGTTATGAGGGGTTAAATGAGGGGGTGGGAAGTTTAAAAGTTTAAAACTTTTAATATTCAGCCGGACGGGTTGGGTCGGGTTTGTAGATAAAGTCGCGATGATTCCCCATCGACGGACCATAATAGGTGCGATGGTCCGTCGTAGGTGCCCTAACTTAAAAAATTTGAAAGACATACCTGGGCATGACGAATACCACTGACGGTCCATCGCAGATACGATGGTCCGTCGATGGTTCCGTCGATGGGTGAAGCAGACCAATTTTCTGCAGATTTCTGCTGATTTGCTACCAGCACATTTAGCACCCATTAAGCTAATCTTTTTGTATTTTCTGGACACTTTTTGACATGGACCCTAATCTATGCTTTAGCTAACACTACTAACAAAAAAGAAAATAGCAGTTAGACGGAAAATTACATAAATAAATGCAAGAATAATGCAACTATTCCTAGAAAGTAACGAAAGACCTATAGTTGGCTAGAGGATACATATTGGGTTGCCTCCCAATCAGCGCTTGATTTAACGTCACGGCACGACGGAAGACTCTTGATTACTAAAACTTCATCAAGATGGTATGCCTCGATCACTTCATTCGCTGATTCAGCATGCCCCAGATAGATTTTAATTCGCTGTCCGTTCACCTTAAACCGCACACCCTCTTTGTTCTCCAACACAACCGCACCATGAGGGAATAGTTGGGTGATCAAGTAGGGACCAGTCCATTTGGACTTGAGTTTGCCCGGAAATAAGCGCAGCCTAGAATTGAATAAAAGCACCAAATCCCCAACCACAAAATCGCGCTTCTCAATCTTTTGGTCATGGTACTTCTTCATCTTTTCTTTGTAGAGGGTTGAACTTTCATATGCCTTCAAGCGAAATTCATCAAGCTCATTCAACCCGTTTAACCTTTGTTCCGCAGCCTCATTCCAATCCATTTTCAACTTCTTCGTTGCCCACATGGCTTTATGTTCTAATTCAACCGGTAAGTGACAAGCCTTCCCATATACAAGTTGGTATGGGGACATACCAATGGGAGTCTTGTATGCTGTCTGATAGGCCCAAAGAGCATCATCAAGCCTCCTTGACCAATCCGTTCTACTAGCATTCACCATTTTTGACAAAATCTGCTTAATCTCCCTGTTTGACACGTCAACTTGCCCACTAGTTTGAGGATGGTACGGAGTGGCCACATTATGGCGAACCCCATACTTTTCCAGTAATCCCTTAAATAGCTTGTTGCAAAAGTGGGATCCTCCATCACTAATAATAGCCCTTGGGGTGCCAAATCTGGAAAATATATTCTTTTTCAAGAACGCGGTGACACTCTTCCCTTAATTATTTGCAAGTGCTATAGCCTCCACCCATTTGGACACATAGTCGACTCCCACAAGAATGTACTTCATCCCATGAGAACTCACAAAAAGGCCCATAAAGTCAATGCCCCACACATCAAATAATTCAATCACAAGGATTGGATTTAACGGGAGCTCTTGCTTCGTCGAAATGCCACCATCTCTTTGGCATCTATCACATGCCTTGGCGAACTCATGAGCATCTTGTTGGATAGTTGCCCAATAGTAGCCACATTGCAAGATTTTGTGGGCTGTCCAGATATCACTATGATGGCCACCTACAGGCGAAGAATGGCACGCCTCCAAAACACTCAACATCTCAACTTCCGGCACACAACGCCGAATAATCCCATTGGCGCAACTCCTATATAAGTATGGTTCATCCCAAAAGAACTTTTTCACATCATGCATAAACGTTTTCCTTTGATGAAAGAACAAGTCCGGTGGGACGATATCACTAGCCAGATAATTCGCAAAATTTGCGAACCATGGGATCAAGTCTTGGGAGGCGGCCAATACATGCTCATCAGGGAAAGTATCATCAATTTCAGCCTTTTCACCCAACTCCCTCATTGCTTCATCTTCTAATCGGGACAAGTGATCAGCAACTTGATTTTCGGTCCCTTTTCTATCTTCCACCTCAAAGTCAAATTTTTGAAATAGTAATACCCAACGAATCAACCTCGGTTTTGCATCCTTCTTTGCCATCAAATATCTCAAAGCAGAATGATCAGTATGCACTATAACTCTAGTGCCAAGCAAATTGGAGCAAAATTTCTCGAAAGAAAAGACTACTGTAAGGAGCTCTTGCTCAGTCACGGTGTAGTTCTTTTGGGCTTCATTGAGGGCTTTAGTAGCATAGTAAATGGGGTGAAGGATTTTATCCCTTCGTTGACCCAAAACCACACCAAGAGCCACTCCGCTCTCATCACACATCACCTCAAACTATTTGCTCCAATCCGGCGAAATGATGATAGGTGCAAACACCAACTTTTCCTTTAGCTCACCAAATGCCTTAAGACAAGAGCAACTCCGCTCTCATCACACATTACCTCAAATGGTTTGCTCCGATCCGGCAAAATTATGATAGGTGCAGACACCAACTTTTCCATTAGCTCACCAAATGCCTTAAGACAAGATTCATCAAAATAAAACTTACACTCTTTCTCAAGCAACTGGCACAAGGGATGTGCAATCTATGAAAAATCCTTGATAAACCTCCGGTAAAAGCCCGCGTGCCCTAGAAAGCTTCTCACACCTTTTACAGAGATGGGTGGAGGAAGTCTCTCTATCACCTAAACTTTAGCTCGATCAACCTCTATACCCTTCTCTGAAATACGATAGCCCAATACAATACCTTCTTTCACCATGAAGTGACATTTTTCCCAATTAAGCACAAGGTTGCAGTCTTCACACCTCTTAAGAACCTTGGACAAATTACTCAAACACCACTCAAAGGAGTTACCAACCACAGAAAAATCATCCATAAACACCTCAGTAGTGTCCTCCACCATATCAGAGAATATTGACATCATACATCTCTGAAACATGGCCAGTGGATTACATAACCCAAACGGCATTCTCTTTAACGCGAAGGTCCCATATGGATAAGTAAAGGTGGTTTTCTCTTGATCCTCTGTTGCAATAGAAATCTTATTATAACCCGAATAACCATCAAGAAAACAGTACCACCCCTTTCCTGCAAGTCTGTCCAACATCTGATCCATGAAGGGCATAGGAAAATGGTCCTTCTCGGTCCGTGCATTTAGTTTCCGGTAATCCATACATATCCTCCATCCAGTCACCGGTCTCACTGGAACAAGCTCATTTTTCTCATTGGGGACCACAGTTATTCCCCATTTCTTAGGTACACACTGAACAGGGCATACCCAACTACTATCGGCAATTGGATATATCACTCCAGCATCCAACCACTTAATGATTTCTTTCTTCACCACCTCCTGCATAGGTGGATTTAAACATCTCTGGTGCTCAATACTTGGTTTATAATTGGGCATGAGTTGGATTTTATGCAAATAAATACCGGGAGGGATCCCAATAATATTCGCAATAGTCCACTCAATTGCTCTTTTGAACTTTTTTAACAATGTCACCAAACTCTCAACTTGATGCACATTAAGATCTAATGCAATAATTACCGGCAAAGTGTCACCTTTTCCCAAGAATACATACCTCAGATGAGGTGGTAGAGCCTTAAGCTCTAATTTTGGATCCTCCTCTATAGATGGTTTCGTGGGTGCAGATTCGCGATGTTTCATATCTAATTCAAATTTCTTTGGTTTAAACCGAACATCACCTCGATCAAGTGTCGCTACCCATGACCCATAATCTTCAATGCAATCACTATCAAAATTCATGATCACTACCGCTAGTGCTTCTACACCCAGACGTTCTTCTATTTGTACCTCAGATGACTTTTCAACTCTCTAAGATATGGCAGATACTGATTGGAGTTCACCACTCTGCCTCATAGACCTACAAATGTTGAAAGTCACTTCTTCATTGTTCAACCGAAATTTCATTTGCCCTTTTTCCATATCAACCAAGGCTCAACCCGTAGCAAGCAATGGCTTCCCAAGGATAATACGCAACTCAAAATCGACCTCACAATCAAGAATCACAAAATCGGCTGGAAATATGAATGACTCCACCTTTACTAACACATCGTGGAGTATCCCAATAGGCCTCTTCACCGTTCGATCGGCCATCAGTAGCCGCATTGCAGTGGGCATTGGGTCACCCAAACCCAACTTCTTGTAAATAGAGAGAGGCAAGAGATTTATACTTGCCCGAAGATCACATAATGCTTTCGCAAAGTGTAATAACCCGATTGTACATGGAATAGTAAAGGCACTCGGATCTTCTTTCTTTTGCACTAGAGACCTTGTAACAATAGCACTACAATGCTGCATTCTATCATCATCCTCGAAACTGATTGATCTTTTCTTGGTAACCATATCTTTCATGAACTTGGCCTAACCGGGCATTTGTTCAAGAGCTTCTATTAAAGGAACATTGATGGAAAGTTGTTTCAATATATTGATAAAACGCCGGTATTTGCCATCCTCGGTCTTTTTCACTAACCTTTGTGGGAATGGAGGTAGTGGTCTAGGCATGGGGGTCACCTTCTGGGGTACCTCAGCTTCTTTCTCCGTTTTATTTCCTAACTCACCACTAACCTCCACTACCTCATCATCACCTCTTATCACTTTTTCTACACCAGACGGTATCGGTGGGTCATTGGTTTTCTTACCACCTCGAGTTGTGACTACCATACAATGTCCATCATTTTTTGGATTTTGGATAGTGTTGCTAGGAAGAGTACCCGGTTGGCGTGGGTTCACAGTCGAAGACAATTGGGCCAGTTGCAACTCAAGATGCTTGATCGATATTGCATGTGTATCAACTTTCTGCCAAATACTCGCTAAGTAACTTCTCAACTCTTTAGTGTGCTCATCACTAGCATCGAACCTCCTCATCATTTTCTGCAACATATCCTCAACTCGCGCCATACTACCTCCACCATCCCTAGGAGTAACTTCACGATTTTGAGGTGGAACATAGGGCCCACTCCTATCATTTCTGTTACCATAGTTACATCGGTTGAAGTTGTTGTCGCGGTTGTAATTCCCATCTCGGACATATTCCTTGACCTTGGCGCCAATTCTCCTGATTGGAGCTTTGAGCGTTTGGTCGGAAACCCCCTGTCTGCTCATCTATCGCGTAGGAGTCCTCCTCATAGTAATACTCATCAGTTGGCGGTGATGGCTTAGACAAGTAGTTCACCGCATTTACCTTTTTTTCACCCCAGTGACATGTTTCAACACCAACCCAAGCTTAGTTCTCATTTGAGCCATCTCTTCACGAATCTCGTCAGTGGCTGGGTTGTGTGTAGACTGTACTGCAAAAGTGTTTCTCCCAGTATCTGACTTCCTAGTACTCCATGCTTTATTATTTCGAGAGATTTTCTCCAACTTCTCAGCGATCTCAGCATAAGGACACTCCCCATAAGAACCACCCGCTATCGTTTCCAATACTGCTTTATTATTATCATCTTGTCCCCGATAGAAGTACTCTTCAGCGACTCATCATCGATGCGGTGATTGGGGACACTTCTCAAGAACGAAGTGAATCTGTCCCAAGAACTATTGAATGATTCTCCTGGTAGTGCCACAAAGTTGTTCACCCTATCTTTGTGGTTTAGCTTCTTCGACACCGGGTAGTAACATGCTAAGAACACATCCCTCAATTGATTCCAAGTGTAGATTAAGTTATAGGGGAGTTCTGTAAACCATATAGCAGCCTCTCCCATCAGTGAGAGAGGAAACACTCTCAACCCAATTACGTCCATATTCAAATCAGGCCTCCCTACACAAATCTTACACACCGACCTCACTTTTGCGATGTGATCATGTGGATCCTCAGAAGGTAGCCCCGAAAACAAACCTCTAGCGGTGAGCATTTGCATCAGACTACTAGTTACCACAAACGTATGGCCATGTGGTAGGGGAGGTAAGACAAGTGGCCCATCAGAGTCGGTAATGTTATCATAACCACTATAATACTCTTGAGGGCGTGGAGCATAAGGTTGCCTCCGTATTTCATCTTCCCCTCGATTTTCAGGTAATAACTGACCATGAGCATCAACCAGAGCTGGATTGTCCTAGTTGAGATCATCATCGTTAATACCCAAGTTTCGATTCATCCTGCGTAGTGTACGCTCCAATTCGAGGTCGTGCGGAAGTATGGGTTCTCTTCTACTCCGCGTAACTGGCATACACGGAAGTTAGATATGCAAGAGACAAAAATGACAAGAAAAAAGTAAAATTAGGAAAATATTGACTAAACTTCAGTAATAAGCTTAAAGTTAATCTAAAAGCCACTTTCCCCGGCAGCGGCGCCAAAATTTGATACGCTTAAATTTATTTCTCGAAAAGAAGTATAAGCGGTCGTATCAAATAAAGAACCCAACTATGAGGTTGAGGTCGATCCCACGAGAAAAATGATTTAGACTTAACTTTAACCTACTATTACTCTTATTTAGTCAAGTCCTTCCTGAAAACAAATAACAAAAGGGGGGGGGGGGGGTTGAATAACAAATGTAATTGGCTAATTCTACGTAAACAAATGACACGTTCAAAGATTTGATTTTTATCAAGTAATTAAAGTAACTAGGGCTTAAGTGTTCCCCATAGGTTCATAACTCGGTAATTCTAGCTATAACAATCCTTTCCTAATATCTTGCATGCAAAGTGATAAGTTATGTATCCCTAATTCCTTGGTCCGGCAACTAGGAAATTTCACTTCGCACCTTGGTCCGGATACGTGTGTATGCTTTACTAAACCTTACCTTTACCTCATATTAAGCATCATAATCTATATTTGGCTTAGTTGTTACTTCGCACCAACCAATACTAGCTTATTAGATAGTATATACTAAATCTACGTTGATAATTCTTTTTCTTATTGTCTACCTCCTTGGTCCGGCAAGTAGCAATAAGGCGAGTTCTAACGTTGGCCACCGTTAAAAAGACTTCTAAACGAAAGAATTATCAATACATGCAAGACATTATTCGAGAATTGTTATTTTAGTTAGATTTTACCTTGTTATTTACCCATGGTTCCCACAATCCTAGTTATTGAGTTTAGTTACCCATGTTAATAATAACACAATTCATATTAATTAGATAAGAATTCATGCACTTACTTTGATGAGATTGAAGATAATCCAGAAAAATTACTTGAATTAATCAAAAACATGCAACAAACGATTCCAGAAAATAAAGTAATTTCCAAAATCCCAAACTTCAATACTTAGAACAATAAAACTAAAAAAGTCTAACCCCAAAAACGAGGTATTTACATGTATTTATAATACTAGAATCTTAATAAAAGAGGGAAACCTATTTAAGGAAAATATGTCCAAAAAATGCGTCTGAGTCGACGACTTGGAACGACGGACCGTCGAGGCCCTCCGTCGTTCCGTACTTAGAATCCTCTGAAGCTGGGTACTGAGCTACTTTGTGTTGACATTGACGGATGTGCAGGACGGTCTGTCGTGGCTATGACGGTCCGTCGAGAGCCTCCGTAGCCCACACTTAGTCAGAATTCCCCACCTTCCCTTGTCAGTCTTCTTCTTCTCACGACGGTGTCCACCTACGGACTGTCGAGGTCACGACGGTGGCTCCGTAGGTTGACACTTCTGCAACTTTCAGCACAAAACTCTCACGTTCTCCTTCTTGACATATTTCCTGAAAACAAAGAGAAAATTACATTAAAACTAATACAAAAAGGCCTTAGACACACACTAAACTTAAGGAAAAAGAATTGAAAGTATCGTATAACCACGGTACATCAACGCCCTAAGCTACCCCTAAGATAAAACCACGAGACCTAGGACCATAAGTGATCCCAAGCTAACCCTGTTGGCATGATCATGAGCATACTAAAGATAATAAAATGATGCGGAAGATAAATCATAATTAAAATGAAAAAATAGGGAATACCCATATGCTATAACTGAGATATTTGAAATTGATGAGTTTAATACAAAGAACATATTAACTCATTACTAAGCTGAAAATAACTATTAACTCAATACTAAACTCAAAAAAAACTATGTCTGAAAAAAGCATCAAACTGACTAGAAATACTAGGACAGGCCCCAGCTAAGTTTAACAGAAACTGAAATTAAAGGACTAAAAATAGTAACGACCCGAGGGTATACCCTAGAAGTTATGTCATCCTCAAATCATCACACGGCATCATCAACCTCTCAGAGGTCTAAGACAAGCCCTTAGACATCTTTCATTGAATATTCGTAAAAATAGCAGAAATTTAAAACTTTTCATAGCACATCATATGTTAGAACAATACTTCATTTATCTATATAAAATCATAAGTACATAAGTAGAATCTTAGTCTCTTTGCCATATTAAGACACAACTCAATAGAATAGAATCGGGACACGACCCTTAACAACATAAAATATAAGTCTAAGCTATTACATCAACTTAAAGAAACATCTTGACATAGGCAACCTTTGAATGATAAGGGTCCCTTTACTTGAACTTGTGAGATATCTCAAAGCTCTTCACTTAGGAGACATCCTCTAGCCATCACCAGATACACTTTGTGTAAAAAGATGAAGAAGAATGGTATTAGTACAAGAATGCACTAAGTATGAAAACAATGCAAAAACATGCATTTAAAGAGGACATTTAGCTAGAAATCATGCATCATGTCTTTTTAGTAAACTTCATAAACATTGGCACATATAAGCCAATATAGTTCACATACATCATATAGACATGGATACTGCTCATAATACCACATAAATCCATTTATCATACTTTGAGGCATATTCAATACGTTACCTATCTTTTATCCTACTTCTTTCCTTAAATAATCCTCAAATGTACTTAGATCAATGTATCACCTTGAGGTGACCTTACAATAACCTTTAATAATATGATTCATAACATAACCACATATATTCATAAGTCCTAAGCACCTCGTAGATATCAACTTCAAATAACAATCATGTCACAACCAGGGAGCACCCCCTAGACGTAACCGTCGTCGTCGTCCACTTTGAGGACTAAGAGTATCCTCTTAGCATTCATCATAACATTCATAGGCTAAAATATGCGGAAAATTTAAAACTTTAACTATATCTAATTGGAGGTTTACATAGACCTCTACATACATATAATAATATTAATGTCGAGTATATACAACCCTTCATATAAGAAGATTACTTAGTCTTGTACTTTTATTTCACATACATATATAAGATAGAATAGAGTCATAAAATCCGTCTCATCTCATAACCATCTAGAATGACAATAGCAATTTTGGCATAGACCTACAACAATATAAGTAAGCCACATATAGGCTTTATACAACTTGTCCCCAAATAAAAGATAGAGTAAACATAAGTGTCTTAAGAACTAAGCAAATTCGTTGCTAGAATATTGGTATCGTCCTCATGAAATGAGGACCTACCCACTAGGATGGTAGAGAATATCCAAGCCTCCTTCAATGTCGCCTTGAACGAAACCTCAATGACCGGGACCTAAAATGTTTGGGGAAAAGGGAGAAAATGGGGTTAGTACACCACATGTACTAAGTATGAGACCATATGCACATATAACAACAAAACATGCTAAAAAGGGACATTTAGTTAACTCATGCCATTTTACCTCTTTAAAGACTTATGCACAATCAACAAACTACACCAAATCATTTAGACATGTTCAACAAGTCAAAGAAAGCTATATGCATAACAACATACTTGAACCCATAATCTAATATAACTCTATCACCATGTAATAACATCACAAGCATGAATAAGAGTTCATCATGTAAATAGCAAAGCAAGACATCTAATCATAAATCCTCATAAAGTCAACAAGTGCAATGACTAAGCAAACCCCCATAACCTTACTCAATAAAGTAACCCAATAAGAACCATAAATAGTAATCCACTTCACATAACATAGCTTCCAAGTACACATAAGTTCATACTTTAGCAATAGAGACCAATTACATGTTCATAGGCATCATAATCATCATAAAAGATCATTTACATTTATCATCATATACATACATAATATTAACCTCCTAAATCCCCCATCAAGGCAAACTAGTGCAAGGCATAGGTAGAGTCATATACCCCTACCTAAGCTAAGTCAAACCCCTCAAGTCACTTTAGTTAGTTTATACATCATTACTTCATTTTAGTATATGGTACACTTGTCTTAACCTACATAGACCACATGAGCTAATGTGGAATCCGGTGTTGTAAAACCTTACACCGATGAAAGATGGTCTACCAGCCAAAGTAAAACCAAACATAAACGTAGCTTTCTAGGTGGATCCAATAGCTAGTCTTCCTATGGGGGCAACATAGTTCAAGAACTAAGAGATAGGTATTTACCTCTACATACTACTTGGTAATTGGGGCCTCATATCATGGGAATCAATGAAATGAATATCCCTCAAAGGAGAGTCAACATAACATATAGAACTATAGGGTAACTCTTCCTCTATTGGAAAGCCATCACCTCCCATTGTCAAGTTCACTCGGTGCTAAGCTAAGTCCCTTATTGAAATGTATTTAATATTTATTTATCAATCATAGCTTAGTTTAGGTCATAGGGTCTAGCCCTTGTATAATCATCATCATAATAGCTCGATAGGAATTGCATGAGTATAATCCTTTCATCACAATTCACATAAGTAAGGTTAACACATTACACATTCTTTCATAATAAGGCACATTTGTAATCAACATCATCCTTATAACTTTACATCTTAATCAACCTCAAAACCATAATCAAGACATTTCAATTCAACATCATACCACCCTATCAATCCTAAACAAGGCATACTCCAACACAATCATCATGACTTAATAATCACAATTAACCATAATTGAAGCAAAGTATAGGGATCACAGGACTTAGCAAGTCTCCTTCAGAATTCATCATCAAGGTCTTACCGTCAACCCTTAGTTACACTCAATTAGGTCATCAAATCACCATAATTCAATAACCAACATAATCACAAGTCTTAAAGAATCACTACATCACAATTCGATAATAGATCAAAGCTTAGGGTTAAGTCAATTCATCATACCGTAGATGACTTCTCAACAACTAGCATAAATGAATATACATAATCCTAATTCATTAATAATTAGCATAACAACATCATCTAGTAGTAATTCAACCCATAACCAAGATCACAACCTAGGGTTAGGGACTTAGGATCACGTTCTTCAATTTAAGCAAGACCATCAACAATTACCATAATCAAGTTAAAATACATGTTAATCAATTCAATATAACCTAAATAAAACATCAATAACTCAATTCATAACTTCAAACTCGAAATTGGATGAAACCCATTTGAAAACTCTAGTTTTGAAAACACTTTGAATGAACCCTTTTAGGAAAGAGGTCTCAAAGGTGAAGAGATCCCATACCTCAATATTTTGGTGAATATTTGGAGATGAAATTACCCTTTTCCAGCGCCTAATACCCTCCCTTGACTTAGTCTTCAATGGAGTCTTCCAATAGAGAGAGAAAGAAGAGAGAAGATAGAGGAATTGTTTTAGGAGTTCTAATTAGTTTAATGGGGTTGGCGACTTTATATGGGAAGTTAAATAACTTAATTAGACCCCCTTAATCCCCTAATTAACCACCTAAGCCCTTAACTAATTAAATGAATCCAATTAAAAACGTGCAGGAAAAACAGGACAGTCTGTGAGTCGACGGTTTGGCCCCCCTCTGTCCTGTACATCCGTCGTCTCGGTCAGAGACTTGTGCAGGCGAGGGCTTACCATTTTGGCTAAGTGTGGGATGACAGTTGGCATCGATGCCCCGTCGTTCCACACACGGACTATCGTTTGCCCCGTCGATGCACACTGCCCAGGCAGTGTTGCCTCCAACCTGCAAGGGTCCTTCTCAAGGGCCCTTGGTTGGTCCTTGGGATGCCGTACCGGACGTTTCGACCGTGAAACATCTCTAACACGTGTTACACACCTTTTCACTAAATTTGTTTAATTTTCGACTCTTAAAAACTAGTCAAATAGGCTAAGGCGCGCTAGTACTTCTCGGAACCAACTTCCAAACGTCACGGACGTTCTTGGACGTTTTGGTTTCTAAACTTCCTAAATCACCTATATTTCTTAAACTAACCTTAAAATCAGTGTCTAGACTTCAAGACACCTATGTTAGGCTCTACGACATGTCTTGGATTTTCGAAGTGTTACAAACCATCACCTAAGACAACTCCTAAGTTAAACTAGTTTATTATGTAGGTAGCATCCCATAATATTGCTTCCACCAAGTGTACCTAACAAGTCACCCTAGACTAGGAATAACACACTTAACAACTCATAACTCCTTCATTCATAACTAGACATAAGGACAAATATTTCATAGCATCATATAAGGACTCTTTCTTTTACTACAAAATTAGTCATAACTCATTTAGTTCATATCATAGGTAAACCACCCTCTAACCCCTTCACAATCTTACTTGTGCAATGTACACATGGAGTCCCATACCCCCACATATACTAAGTAAACTCATTAAGAAGTCATAAGTGTAATTCAAATGCATATTCATAATTCATGTCTTGACATAACAAAGTCACTTAACACGCATTCATACAAGTCATACATAACATAAGTCTTTACTTCATAAGAGGCTCCAATCCTATCCTTTCTTGAAGTCATCTTGTGCAATGCATAAGTAGGTTCCATAGTCCTCCCTATACTATATACACTTCTAATGGAATTTGATTATAATTCATATTCTTATGGTAGTTCATTTCTTAACCTTCGGGAGACATAGCCATAACAGACATAGACCATATGAGCTACATGGAAGTTGATGTTCTACTCCCACACGAAAAGAGATGGTACTACTTGACAGTGAAGGCCTGGAGAAGTTCAATTCTAAACAAAACTCATTGGGGAGGCAGGTGCTCCCAAAAGGCATCCAGGGTTTGTTGCAGTCACTAATGATATTTTTAATTTTTTTAGTTCATCGGCAGTTGCTGGATCCATCTCCACCAACAAAACTCAAAAACACATTATTTCCTCCATTCAACCCATTGGGCAGTTCTCGAATTTTGTTTTTAACAAAAGCAAGAACTCAAATACAACAATGGAGAAGACAATTCCTACCTATTCATGTGTTTAAAATTTGTTGACTTGAGAGACAATCGTTTTGAAATCAACTTGATAACTCTTAACAAATTGGAGAGAATTAAGGAGAAACAAATGAGTTGAAATGGGTAAAAATATGTTTCACTTATGTATCTGGAAGTTTTACGATTCAGGATAAAAAAGGGACTTTTGAAATATTAAAAAACGGCAGAGAAAATGGAGAATAAGAAAACTTAAGATGTGTATATAAGTAATTTTTCCATTATAAAAATATCTTTATAGGCCAATTTTAAAAATGAAGACATGTATGAATTATTCTAGATTTTCATTTTTGTCATTTATTATACAAATATTTTTTCTCCCTTAAATAATATTAAAATTACGAAAATGCCATTTTTAATAGATATTTTTGGTTTAGTGAGAATTTCACACTACCAAAAAAAGAAAAAAAATCTATATAAAATGTGATTGAAATTGTGGGTCAATATGAAATATCACATCATTAGGACACACATGACATTTAAGAAAACATATTTGGTTGTATTTTCATTATAAATTTATTACCACTTTTTTGATGCCATAATATAAAAACAAGGGGAAAAGGTGTGAAAAAATACTTCAACTTTGGCCGAAATTGTTGTTAAGATATCAAACTTTATGTAGGACAGTTTACCCACTGAACTATTTAATAAATAATTTTTTACCCCCTGAACTATTTAATATTGTATTTTCAAGATTTATATATGCCCACGTGGAAACATTACTTTTTATAATTATGCAATATTTTTTATGTTCACATGGGCACATATATACCTTTAACATACACTATTAAATAGTGCATCAAAATATTCAAAACATCATAATTACATAATCAAAATACCAATTTCAAGTTTCATTGAAAGAGAATATCCAAAAAAATAGACACTAAAAATGATTTCTAGTTTAGACTTAGTCCTCCATCATTTTTTATCATCTGAAGATTTTAATCGATGGTTCATCTGATTGGTGACTAATGAGCACCACTTTCTATATCTGATGCCTGCAAAAAAAAAAGAATGAATGGAAATTGAAGAGTTGCGATTTCTATGAAATGTTGTGACTTTTATGAAAGCTTGTGATCTTTCCTAAAGATTGTGACTTTTACAAAGGTTTGTGACCTTTCCAGTAAGGCATAATAAGAATCTTTTCACACTACCCTATGCTTTCTATAAATTGAGGGATTTTCTCTCATTTTAGTTGAATGAATTATTCTGGACTTCTTCTATTACTACTAAATCTAGTATTCTAAGTGTACTTTATTTCCGTTGAGTGGATTGCTCACACCAGCATTTTGGGTATCAATACTCTAGTGATTGAGATCATTCTATCCAGGGAGGATATATTTCAAATAAAACCTTGGATACTAGAGGGGAATAATTTCTTTAAGGGGAAATTGTGCATTCAATGGGCTTGATCTTTCTTTTGTTTTTTCAGATTCCGATATGTGTTAAAGATTTTAGATTTATGAACTATTTTTTGTTCTTATATTCTACTGTTCTTCAGTAGTTCATTTAACAATGGCAACTTCGTGTTTTTGCAAAGTTTGTTGGAATCAGTAAGATTCTTTAACACATATTGACAACAATTCTTATTTAAGAAACTTATTTCATATATTTTTTTCTAATATATTGCTGATTCTAGTTTCTCTACTAGTTTAAATTTTTTGATTGTGAAAATGCTCTTTAACTTTGTTGTCTTACTAAGTTCTTCAAAGTTTTGGTCTAAGTACCTTAGGAATACAAGATGAACAACAATCTTATAGAAATTATGATACAGTTGGTATTTCTTGTGTTCTTGTAACGACCTAAGGATACCCCCTACACGTTACATGGCATATTCAACCTCTCTGAGGTCTTATACAAGCCCTTAACATACCTTCATCACATAAACATAAAATAGTAGAAAATTTAAAACTTTTCGTATCTTAACAAAATGCTAAACCATCTCTTCATTTAAAAACCATAAGTACATAGTTTTAACACTAAGTCTCTTTTGCCATCTTAGACTTGACATCAATAGAATAGATTAGAGACACAACCCTTAACAACATAAAGGAACAATCTAGACTATTGCATAAACTTAAATAACATCTTGCATGAATATCCTTGAATCATAAGGACCCTCTTGAACATGGGAAATATCTATCCAAGCTCTTAAAGTTAGAAAAGATCCTCTAGCCATCACCACCTACACTTTGTGTATAAAGATAAAGAAGAATGGTGTTAGTACAACAATGCAGTAAGTATGATCACCATGTAAGAACTTGCTTTTAAAGTGGACATTTGGTTACAAACCATGCATCATGCATTTATAGAATAACTTCATGAACATCGATACAATAGGCACAACATAGACCACATACCTCATCATATAGATATAAATCATTCATAATCATACATAAAGCCATTTATCACATTTTGAGGCACCTTCAACACACATACATTGCATTACCTTCCTTCTTATCTTAGCTCCTTTCCTCAAGCAACCCTTAAGTGATACTTAGTACAATGTATCATCTTAAGGTAACCTAAGAAGAACTTTCATATAGCATTCATCAATCCAACAACATATATTCATAAAAGTCATAAACACATCATAAGACATAACCTTCAAATAACAACCATCACCTAAGACAACCCCCAAGTCACACTAGTGCAATTTATAAGTAGCATCCCATCATACTACCCACACCAATTGTTCCTAAAAAGTCACCTTAGACTAGACATATCATATTCATCAAGTCATAACATCTTCATTTAACATTAAACATAAAACAAACATACTTCATAAAATCATATAAGAACTCATTAATTTACTACATCTTTCGTCATAACCCATTTAGTTCCTATCATAGGTAAGCCACCCTCAGAACCCCTTCACAAGTTCACTTGTGCAATGTACACATGGAGTTCCATTCACCCACATATACTAAGTAAACAAATTGGGAACTCATTAGGGTGATTCACATGCCTAATCATAGTTCATGTCTTGACATAAGCAAAGTCAACCTTATCATGCATTCATACTAATCATACATAACATAAGTTTTCATTTCATAAGAGGCTCCAAACCTATCCTTTCTTAAAGTTCAGTTGTGCAATGCATGGGTAGGGTCCATAGTCCTACCTATACTAAGTAAACTTCTCAAGGAGTTATGATTAGAGTTCATATTCTTATCTTAGATCAATCATTAACTTTGGGGAGACATAGCCATAACTGAAATAGACAATGTGAGCTACATGAAATCCGGTGTTCTACTCCCACACCAAAAAGAGAGGGTACTACTTACCAAGGTAGGACCTTCATACATAATATCTATTCTAGATGATCCACTAAGCTAAGACCTACGGGGGTACGTAGTTATGGAACAAGGAGATTGTTACTAGAAACCTTAACTTTCTAGGCATGGAGGTTTCTATCTCATGAGCCAACATCTATGTTGGGAACCCAGATTTGCTGAAGGTGAAGGTTATCTTGTGGGAAGCCGGACTTGCTAGACGTGTAACCCCCACTCTCATTTTTCACGTTCTCTCGATGCTAAGCTCAAACTCCTTTTTGAACATATTTAAGCCTGTAATTAGCATTACTTCATAAAGAAGGCTTTAGGGCCTTACTTTCCTCATATATCATATAACTTAAAGGTTCTAGGATGAGAATGTCCTTTAATCACAGAATCTACATTATTTGAGAATGTCCTTTCACATAATCATATCATATTCATAATATACTCTAGTTTAGAGTACAATTGAGTAACACCTTTCAAGAGAGTCACTTTCACTAGATTATCATAAACCTTATTCATTCATACATGTGTGTGTATACATATGTGACAATGTCTTTCACATAAACACCTTTGGACAGCACATGTTCATACTTCACTAATCATATACTTTTCATGCATAAGAAGATATAAAGGTGCATATGATAATTATCTTTTCAATTAACAACATAAACATATCATACTCATAGTTATGCATGGACTGTGTGTTCATATTGGTCATCATGATCACATAAGAGAAACAACGTATTTACTTAGTAAACCATCCTTAAAAGGATCACAAAACATATACAATTTATCCCTGAAGTCATGAACAACTCCAAGATAGAACATTTAGGGAATCTAGACCACACACCCACATTACGTCATAAGAAAATAAGAGCATATTCAAAATTAGAATAAAAGACTCCTAACATGTACTAGGTCACATATTTATATAGGTTTCATATTGGTAGGGTCCATTCTACAATGGTACTCATCACAACAAACCATGTAGACCACACCTTACCCTAACATCAACATACACATTATATTTCACATTATCAGTACACCTAGATCATGATACTAGAATTGAGGACTACACATGAAACCTTCATACTCATGACAATCATCCTATCAATTCAATCTACATCTGTTGCCCTCAAGGATATAATCACAACTTGTAAAGATAGACAAGAATGTAAACACCGCCACCATAAGTGGACCATACCATACAACATCAATTCCAATGCTAAAGACTAGGAAATTAGGTCAACTTACCAATACTACAAGCCATGATCAACATAGATAACTGTCACACCCGGGTCCTAGACCCTAGATAAGACCGGCGTCCTTAACTTCTCAGAGGTCGCAGATAAGCCTCTTCTTAGCTTTCATCACAATCATACAGTTAAATTTAGCAGAAAATTTAGAACTTTTTAAATTTACTGAAGTTTACTAAGACTTCATATAATTCTTGCACAGCTCAAAATAAACAACCATCTATTTACAGATTGAACAATTGAAATGAAGAATACATAATATCATTAATAGTTGCCAAACTGGCCTTAATACAAAAGCTTGAACAAATGTTTGAAAGGAAATGCTTGGGACAACATCCACTAGCTATGTCTAATCTACTAAAGCTAGAAAATAAATCTTAGGCATCCTCGAACTCAATAGGACCTACCAAAGTCTGGAGGTACTAGTCCAAACAGCTTCAACTGATCTTCAATCTTCTTCAAGGACCTGATACCTATAAAAATAGTAATTGTATATGGGTTAGTACACACTTGTACTAATTATGGGTGTATGCACATAAACACATAAGGACTATGCATGATCAAGGAAAGCTCTTCCTAGAGTAACGTGCCATTTTTGGAAAGTAAAGTCACTTCACTTTCCTAATTTGTTATTTATGAATCATGCTATGAATATGACATATTTTCATGCATTTAAAGCACACAACTCATTTTCTATATGAGCATAAGACCTTGGAATAATGAACATAATTTTAGAATAACTCAAGCAAAATTTAATATTTTCGCTCCCCTTAGGCCGAGAGCTCCATCTCCCAGACTTAGTTTATTTTTCAGTCTTTTCTTCTTTTTGTTGTGTAGTTCAATGATCTCCTTTGATCCTATGTTTTACTTATGAGTGTAATAATTCATTATAGTCCCATTGCTACAATAAATCAAGTAAGTAATCCAAAAGACTAAGGAAATAATTTGACTACCCTACTCACAAGTTGTTCTTTCCATTATTGTTAAATTGGGCATGAAGTCTTTATAAGCCAGTCTTTATTGGCTATGCCCATTATTTGATCATTTGCATAATATAAAGATGCTGGGGCATATATTCATACTCAAATTGATGAGTCATTATGTTTTGCTCCCTTTATTGGCATAAACCAATAACTGGTAAAACTTCATTCTTATCAAACACTGATGATTTGATATTCTTATGCTTTTGCTTACTTAGTTCACTTTGAACTTACATTTCTTCTTCTTTGATCTTATGTTCACTTTGAACATGCTAGGTTGACTTAGGATATTCTTTTAAGTCTTGCAATGGGATTTTTCTGTGCAATGACTAAGAATGACTTACATCATTACTTAGTGTAACCTCACCCTTTGGTCATCTTGTCCGAACACCCCTCATATTCCTAGTTATTTCTTTCTTTATTTCTTACTTTCTTAAAGAAATCTTTAGCATTTAACCAACATAGATTATGTGAGCTAACATGAAATCCAGTTTCTTCCCCACACTGAAAAGAGGTGGTTCACCGGCCAAAGTGAAACCGAATACTTCCTAGCTTTCTTAGGTGGATCCACTAGCTAGTAGCCTATGCTGGCGACATAGTTCAAAGACTAGGAGAATTTGGAAACCCTTATCCACCTTGGTGGTAGTCTCATCTCATGAGGCATACATGTGTTTGCACAAGCTCATTACTAGTCTATCGGTGCTTAGCTCAATTTATTCTACTTTACAACTTTTAGAGTTGACTCATACACTATGGAAGCTTTCTTCTAGTATGAGGTATGCTTAGATCAATGGATGACTTGTCATCCCTTTCTATACTTGATGAATGTAAACTTAAATCTTACATTATCATCATGGTGTTAATGATACTTGTCTCACGATTTATAACACCGTCTTTTGTGAGTATCTTCAACATAATTGTTTAGGATCAAGTGAGACTTGTCTCACTTCCTTTAACACTCCATTCTAGGTCAATTTCATAACTCATAAGCTTTTAGTTATTTCATTACTCACCTTATATTGTTCAATGTTATTTGGTAGTCTTGTACCATTCTTTATGAAAGTTATAAGGACTTATTCAATGTGCTACTATGTTCACAAGTTCATTTAGATAGGGTATGTTGGGACTTGTCCCAATCATTGGCATACCCTAGGTTATGAGTTCATTGAGTTACATCTTGTCAAATCAATCTTTAACATATATTTGGCCCTACAAGAAATATCATAATTTACATTGGCCATATAATATTGGTATGACTTAGTCATTGGCTAAATTTATTACATATTTTGAAAATAATGTTGCTGGCCAATTTATTGGCAAAAACCAAACTTTCACTAAAAACTTGTCATGATATTATCATTAGCCAAGTCAATTAACTTCATGTATATACTATACTAATCTTATCATTTTAAGCAAGCCAACTTTTAACATTTGATTAGCTTATAAGAACAATTCAGTGCTTAGTTTGGCCAAGCTATAAAGTTATTGGCATTGAAGATTCATTAACTAGCTTTGCTTTTCATTCTTATTTCTTCTTGGAAACATTGCATACCAAACACTTACACACATATCTACTGTAAACACACACAATAATCGAAACCTTCATTCCTTTGAACAGTAAATTGAATTTCATAAACAAGTTATAACAATTTCATCTTCTCGAACACAATTAGGCATTACAACATTTCTTATCTTATGTAAATGATACTCTAATCAAACGGATCTAACCTATAGGTCTCATTCTACATTATCAAATCACAGAAACCTACACATAATGATCAATTAGCACCACATACCAACAACATGCTCGAGATTTGCATTATACATACTACTAGAATCGGAAATAGGGGGAACTAGGGAGATGAACATTCGACAATTTCATTGGGAACAACCCTAGTTTCGGTTTTCTTGAATTCAAAATGTTTGAAAAGCCTCCTGGGGAAAGGAATCCAAGAGAGAAACCCATACCTTACTGTAGAATTGAATCTACGAAGATCACCCTGTTCTTTGCACGAAAATCTAGAAGAATTGCCTTGAAATCGCCTAAGGAGAACCGAGAGTATTTTTCTATTTTTCTTACGTTTGCTCACTGTTTTTTCAGTCGTGTGTTTTTACTAGATAAACGTGAGTTTAAGTCTTAGTAACTAAATATTGACTAATTCAACTTAGGCTTTAATTAAATAAATCAATTAGCTAATTACCAAAACGCCCCTCCTAAATTGACTAAAAATAGGAGAGCATTTGACTTAGCCAAATTCTGAAAATTTGCTAAGGGTCTCGGTTTTGACCATGAATTTAAATTAATTAATTAAGTTGTTAATTTAATTAAATAAGTGACCTAGGATAATAGGACCATAACCAACCCCTTTGGACCATCCTAGGTTATGTACTAGGATGTTTCTTCAGTTCGCTACTCGGGTAGTGTCACCCGGTTAGGTCTTAGGATTTCGATCACACTAGTTCGTTTATTTTAGTTACTCCTAGGTTAGTTAGCTAGTTAGGTAAGTTAGTTAGAGCCTAGGATTGGTTAAGAATCTCGGCCCCACGTGGCTTGACCCGATGCGTGCCGGCCCCCTAACCGCCCTAACCTGTAAGATCACAAAATTTTCTAAGTTAAGCCCTAGCAATTCTTAAATTTTCGTATAAGGTCATACTGAGTGACTCTTAATTTTTGTAGGTTTTAAAGTAAATTTCTTAGTGTGCGAACGGTTTTCAATATCAATTAAGGTCATTAGAAAAACCTTGCACAAAGTAGAGTTGAATGTTTCCTTACCAATTAAGTTTAGACATAAGATTTTATTTGGGTAAATTTCAAATGACCATATCTCTTATAATATTAAGAGTTACGTGAGCCATAAACTATCAAATTAAAGGTATTTTAATCCTGTTTCCAACTCCACCAATTTCGAATCAATCTAGTTTTCGAGTAAAAAGTTATGACTATTTTAGTGAATAGTATGGTGCAGTCCCGTTTTAGCCGCGGGAAAATAGTAATTAAGGTAATTTCCTCTCTTTTTCCCACTAGGAAAACCTAAATAAAACGTGTTTCACAAGTCCTATAAAGCCTTACATAATCCTAATTTCATCTTTAAATTCATCATTCTCTTCTCTCTCAAACCCTAGAGTAAAACCTCAAGAAAAAAAATCAAAGTAGAAGACTCCATTCAAGAAAATTCAAGATTTGTCAAGATTCTTTAAACAAGGGTAAGGTTTAAGCTAGGATTGAAGTTCTTCATTGATTTCTTCACCAAATTTCGTGGATTTTCTCCAATAAAGGTATGGCTTTTGATCCTTTAAACTTGTTTCATCAAGGAGCCCAACTTTCAAAGTTGTTTTCTAAAGTTTTCAAAAGATGAATTGACCTTTTTCATGATCTACCATGGGTTCTTGCATTAAAGGTTTTTAATCATTGTTTAGTGATTAAATTGTGGTTATTAATGATATTTTAACTTAATTAACCTATGAACCCATGAAATTTGTGAACCCTAGATTTTGACTAACGTATGGGTTACTTGATATTGGTATAATGTTTATGAATTAATGTGTAGTTTCTTATGGGCTTTCTAATGATGTGAGAATTGTATTCAATTGATGTCTAGTTGTTCTTAGATTGTTAAATATATTTTGAATTGACATAGTTTCATCTAGTATTATGATTTATAATTTGGATTGATGTTCATGGCCATGGGTAAGGGCCTTATGGTATTAAATTGGATGATTTAGACATGGATTGAAGTGGTGAGAATGGATTGGTGGTACGCTGCCCTAATTCTCTTTATTTTATGTTAATTAGACTTCAATTATGTTGTGATTGGTATCGTCCACTTATGGTGGTGGTGTTATGTGATTAATGTGGCCTTGTCAGCGTTATTTTATGTATATTGATTATCATGGCCTTGTTGGCACTACTTGAAGTATTATGATGATTTGTGTAATTGATTATGTGAAGTATGATTATATCTATCTACATGCCAGTAATGTGAAAGTATGTGTTCTTCTATGGATATTAGGTGATCATGTTTGATTATGACTATGTGTTTATATGTGTAGTCTTAGAGTAGATACATGATTATTCCTTCTTGACTATATCAGTATATGATAGTTATATTGATGATGTTATAGTAACGTATAGGATGACATAAAGATGATAAGGGTCATTCCTAAGAGCTTCAAAGAATGATATGTTATATGTGCTAATGTGAATTAATGATGTGTCTTGTTTTGGTAGATTATGTCCCTTACTTGATACATGTATATGATGAATATGAACATCTTGACTTAGTAGGCTTAGGCACCTCCGTCTTGTATCTGTATGGATGAATGTTTAATGAAAGTCTAGGATCGGTAGACCTAAGATGGTGCCCTTCTAAGCATGACTAATATGTGGAATCTTCTATACAGAAAGAAGGTTAAGAATGAGCTATCCTTATAGACCATTGAATGGTATCCCTAGTGGACCCATCTTTCGTAGGTGCATTATGACTAGGTAATGACTAAGAGATGGTACCTTTTCATATGTCCCTTATATTGAACATACTCTATGAGAACAAAGGCTAGAACCGAGTGAATATGTTATGGTTTGTAGCTCTACTTAAGAAGCAGACTTGAGTACAATGTACCTCTACTTGAGAGTGAGACTAGAGTACATAAAAGACCTTGATATTCCTTAACCATGTGCCTACATGGGATGTGTCTTAGTTATACCCTTGGCAAGTAGAACACCCTCCATCAAAGTAGGTTTATGACTCCGGATTCCATGCCTAGCTAGTATGCTCTATGTCTGTTATTGCCTATTCTCATCATGTGGGATACATGCTAGTGTTGGATAAGTTCTAGGAAGTTTAGGTAGTGGAATGGGACGCTATATAGACATTGCACGATAAGACTTTGAAGATATTAGTATGTGAGTCCCTAGGTCTTTCCAAGACCATTATGTGAAGTCTATAACGAATGAAATATCTTTTAATTGACTTACTGAATGATCACGACTTTAGCCAAGGTATGATGAATAGAATGTGCTCTATCTATAGTAGCTTTGAGGATTGCTTAGGTAAGCTTGAAGAGGGTGTATGGGCGGTCTCTTTTTCTCCTACTTATGTGAATCTTAGAGGTACTTAGGTGGGGAGTTAATGAAAGGAAAAGGTAACAATCTTATCTTAGGTAGTCTTAAGGATCATTTAGGTGTGCTTAGATAGGGTATATGGGCGGTCTCTCTTAGTCTCACTTAAGTGAGTCTTAGGATAACTTTTGGTGAGAAAGATGTAAGCTAAGAGGGGTTACTGTGAAGTGGAACTTAGTTCACTGTAATGTTCTTCAATATTTTATTAAATGCTTATGTGATATCTTATATGTTTCTAAGGTGTTAAATTTTGTTCTTATGCTTATGCTATGATGTTTTAATCAAAAAGAGCATGTTTTATATAAATTTCCATTTATCATGATTTTAGGCATTATGCCATACTTAGTACAAGTGTTTGTACTGATTCCATACATTTTGTCTATTTCAAAAGGTGTAGGTGGCGTTTGAGAGGAGTCTCAAAGTTGAAGTTTGGACTAGTGTTCATTTAAGTAGAGAGTTGGTATGTCCTTGCTAGATTCGAGGACATCTTGATGTTTAGTTTTCCTTATTTAAAAGTATTGTAATAGGCTTTGCTATTTTCTATATGTTGAAGTATGGGCCGTGTCCCAATATATTCCTATGTCTAAGATGGCGACTTTGAGACTTAGCCTTTCATTATGTTTTTCTATAAAAGAGATATTTTGAAGTATTTTTCTTTTGTGGGAAAAGTTTTAATTCCGCACTACTTTTCATACATGTATGCAATGAATGGTACAAAAGGGCTTGTCTTAGACCTCTGAGAGGTCGACGACGCCGGTCGTAATCCAAAATTGCACCCTAACTTCTAGGGTGTGGTTTTGGGATTTGACAAGCTTGGTATCAGAGCATAAGGTTATGAAGTAGTACTTAGGAATCGAAAAGTCTCAAAAAGCCACGTCTAGTAGATTCTGTACCATCAATGTGAGTCGCAACACATCTATGAGCGAGAGGCTATAGGACGATAGAGTTTCCCTTCTTTTAAACTCCTATGTCGTGCCATAGAGATTAAAAGTTATGAGTGTCCTTTTCTTATAGTTTTCCTTGTGTTTCTAGGAAGATGAATACGAGGAGGATACCGGCTAGGAGAGTTGAGGAGAATGATGTGAATGAGGGACTTCCTCCCCGAGGTTGACATGTGCCACAAGTTGAGCAGGTTCCTCAAGATGTTCAAGGTGATGAAGGTGCTCAAGATGATAAAGTCCCTACTATGGAGATAATGAGGTTCTGGTAGTTCCCCCAGAAATGGATAATGGGGAGATTAAGGAGGCTCTCCTTATCCTAGCCCGAGCTATGACAACTCAAGTGAACAGAGACGTTGGGCCTAGCGTGAATGCTATGGAGAGTACTATGACCTCTAGATTGAGGGATTTTCTGAGGATGAATCCTCCTACCTTGTTTGGTTCTAAGGTGGGAGAAGATCCCCAAGCTTTCTTGGATGAGATGTATAAGATAGTACATGCAATGGGAGTGACTTTTAGGGAGAAAGCGGAGTTAGCTTCGTATCGATTAAAAGATGTTGCTCCAATATGGTTTACTCAATGTAAGGATAGTAGACCGGTTGAATTAGGCCCCTTAGAGTGGGAAGAGTTTAAGGAAGCATTCTTAGAAAGGTACTTTCCCCGTGAGAGGATGGAGGTTAAGATTGAAGAATTTATAAACCTTAGGGAAGTTAGCATGAGTGTTGAGGAGTATTCCTTAAAGTGTATCCTATTGTCTAAGTATGCTCCATCCTTGGTGTCTAACCCTAGGGATGAGATGAGTAGGTTATTAACCGGTGTTTCGGATATGGTAAAGGAAGAGTGTCGTACAGCCATGCTCCATGGTGATATGACTCTATCTAGGCTGATGGTGTATGCACAATCCATTGAAGAGTCTAAACTTTGGAGGAGAAATAGAGATGCTAAGATGGGAAGAACCGATGAGAAAGTTCAACATAAGTTTAAGAAGAGGGATCCAAATTAAGATGTTTATAGTGCTCCTAAATCTAACTATGAGAGAGGTGGTGGTTAACAAGTGGTTAAGCCTACTTGTGCTACTTGTGGGAAGAAGCACTTTTGGGAAGTGTCTAGCCGGTACTAGTGGGTGCTTTGGTTGTGGAAAGAATGATCACAAGGTGAGAGATTGTCCTACTATTGCAGCTAGAGTAAGACAGGCCAAGAAAGTTCCTCCTAATGTTCCGGATGGTGGTGCTCCAAAAAGGAATCACTTTTATGCTCTCCGAGACAAAGGAACAAAACCGGATGATGATGATGAAGCCGGTAAGTTATAGTTTTCTCTCTTTAGTTATATGAGTTCCTTCTAAGTGGGGGAGAGTATGGTGAGTAGTAGAATAGTGATTTGTTGTCTCATCTCTTCTATTCAATTCAAGCTTGAGAGATAGAATGTCATAGTAGCATGTTGCATGTTGCATTGTGTTTAGGAGTCTAGTTGAAATTGAAATTCATTGATTCCTTGCATTGTGCATTTCATGAAGTTATGATTATGTTTTAAAGTGAGTTTATATGGTTTTATCTCTCGTATTGTTATTTTTCCATCATAAATTGCTTGAGAGTTGCATTATTGGAAATTTGAGCATGTTTCACTGTAAAGAAATTGGTCTTTACCGTAAAGGTTTTGAAAATTTGGCTAAATTGTTCTTTCATGAAAAATGGTTATGATGTGTATCTAACTAATGTATATGAGCATGATATTATGTTGAGAAGGAAGTTACTCCTATATGAATTGAAAATGTGAGTTTTATAGCATGATAAGTTGTAGAATTGTTTCTATCTTCTTGTGTTGTGATTTTCTTGATTATGTGAAAATGATGTTTTCTCCTCGATTCTGTGTTGTATAATGTGTTATGTGGTATGGTTGAGAGTGTAACAACCCTAAAAATGAATAAGATAAGAAATGCTTAATGTGTCAAGAATGCCTACGATTAGACCAGGGTTCACACGGATTGAAGCGCGTAGAACCAGACCTCGGAACCCTTGCTACAACCAAGCAAACTAACTTGGGGAGTTATTTGATCTTGTAAAGGTTGGGACCAACCATGTAGGGCTCTCGAATACGAAGATTTACTCGAAGGAGTCTTTACCGGACTTAAAAAGAGAAAATCTTAAGATTTGAGGGTCTAGGGGTAAAATGGTCTTTTACCAGGCTAAGGGTAATATCGTAATTACTCTAAATATATAATTAATTAATTATTTAATATGGTGGAGGGGCAAATTGGGGAGAGAGAGACGAAATGGAGCTCTTGAAGTTAAGTCTTGCTCCACCCGGGTTCGAACCTAGGTGGGAGCAATGATTTAATGTGATTTTTTTATTGGTGAATTAATTTAATAAATTAATAATTAATGGCTGATTTAAAAAGTAAAATCAGATTTTATTATTAATTATTATTTATTTATTAATTAATATGTTTTTATGACTAAGTCTCCTAGTTGACTAAGTCTAAACTACTTCACCTCTTTTAACTCTCTCTCACGCTCATCTCTCTCACGTTTCTCCATTTGTTTTTCACGATTACTCTCTGCCAAAACAACAAGAACAGAAAAATTACTAGAGTTCTTCGCACTTGAAGAACTCACTCACACGAAAATATAAGAAAACAAGCTAAGTGAACACGTTAGGCAAAGAGAGGGTATTTCCGTCGAAAGTTTTGTGTTGAAAACTTGGCTTGGACGTGAGTTTTGGAGAGTTTTTGGGCAGCAACTTCAAGTTTTGAACATCAAAATAAGGTATGGGTTTTCTTCTCTCTTGGTCCCTTTCCCAAGAGACCCCTTAAGGTTCATACTGTTCATTTTGAAAACTAGGATTGTTTCCCCTTTTGCATGCCCCTGTCACTAGCTCCCAATGAATCGTAGGTTGGGTATGATTGCTGGTATATATAGGTATGTTATGATTTCGTGATGAACATGATTTTGATTGTATACTTGAAATCGTAGGAAAGACAACCATGTATTTGAAAGTTTGTGCAAGTGTGTGTATGTGCGAAAAGGTTACTGTGAATGAGGTTTCGATTTATGGTTTCAAGTTTGATATTGTTTTGGTTGTCATTTTACGTGTATAAATCTATGTAATCGTGATGTTCATTAAAATGGAGGTGGGGCTGATTTGAGTGTCAACATTTTGGCTAAACGAATCCATGAAATACTCCCCCAAAAAGTATCAAACGATCCATGAATTGTACTAAGTTTTCAAGTGAAAATATTGATGAAAATAAGTTAATAAGATGATAAAGTTACAGCCAAAAATACAATTTTAGTTTAACCTAAACTTTAATGAAGAAATCTGGAAATTTAATGAATTTTAAAGTGGTGAGGCCACCAGGATTCGAACCTGTGACCTCACCCGTGTGGAACCTTAAACTCGCAAGAAGTAATGAAATGGGGTTGGGGGGATTCGAACTGGGGTCTACTGGTTGGGAAAGGAGAGAGAAACAATCTAAATAAATAAATGGGAGGCGTGGGAATCGAACCCACGACCTCCAGGCAGCGAATTAAAGAAGAAAATTAAAGAAAGGAAAATGTGAGGCGTGGGAATCGAACCCACGACCTCAAGGATGGAAAGGAGAAGGGAGAATTAAATAAGAAAATAAAGTGAGGCTGTGGGGGCTCGATCCCACAACACCACTGCCAAACGCCTAGCTACGTAAATTTTAATTAAAAATAAAAATAAGGAGGTTGTGGGGGTTCGAACCCACAACCTCACAGCCCCTAGCGAAATTAAAAATAAAATAAGGAGGCAGTGGGGGTTAGAACCCACAACCTCCCAATTCAAGCGAAATAAAGGCTAAAATAAAAAGAGGCTGTGGGGGTTTGATCCCACAACCTCTTGGTCTAGGCGAAATGGGACATCAAAATTTTAAATGAAAAATAAAAGGGGTTGTGGGGGTTCGATCCCACAACCCTTCGGCTAAATAAAGGAAAACCCAAGGAGAAAAATAAAAATAGAATGTTGATGTTGGGGCTCGATCTAGGGTCCCAATGTCATGAAGACTAAAAATAAAGTCAAGGAAAAATGTAAGTATTGTCCAAGTGGTTCG
The DNA here is from genome assembly GCA_016801875.1 of Solanum sitiens. NCBI lineage: Eukaryota > Viridiplantae > Streptophyta > Magnoliopsida > Solanales > Solanaceae > Solanum > Solanum sitiens. The sequence continues at coordinate 366,382 of JABWTJ010000842.1, forward strand.
AACTTGGGTTCCCTTGCCCAAATTTCCGTATTGATACATAAGTCATACGTGAATTAAATGTTCAAGAATAATGCCACCTACTTAGATCAAAATCAAGATCTTGGCATACATACAAGATACATAATTCTTGTACTACATAATCTTAGGAAGATATGAGTCACTTAACGAACAATAAATGAAGCCTCATGGCTTGTATGTATAGACCCATAAGTCTAGCATACGTTTAAAATAAGTGAACCTAAGATGTATGCAATGAAATGACGAAACCCTAGAATGGTTAAGTTAGAGTGTGAAATACACAAATGGCCAAGTATATTGGCATATGATGAAATGAACATTCACGTAAAATGGGGTGAGTAATTATGAAGAGCAAATGTGCTAATGTTAATGAATGTGGTGACAACATGATATGAGGCTAATGTAAAAGATGAGAACAATCTCAAATGAGCCTAAGTAAATGTTACCAAAACGTACTCCCCTATGAGAGTGTAAAGTTAATGAAGAGACCAGTCTCTATGAACACTCTAATGAAAGTATTGAGATTAACACACTTAATACTAATGATGAGATGAGAAATCATCTATTGAGCTATGATGTCCTCATACTAGAAGCCAGCTTCCATGACGTATGAGTTCAATGTAATGGAACTTTATACTAAGCACCGATAGACTAGCTATGAGCGGTGATGCCTTCTTTCGGGAAGGGCGGAGGTTCACGTAACTCTCATGAGATAAGACTGTCCGGCTTGCCGGGTATGGGTCTCTCTATATCTCCTGGTCTTAGAACCTATACTGCCAATATTGGGATCTGGCGGGGTTAAATTCCCATGTACGCTAGCATGTTTTGGGTCACCTTGGCCGGTGATTCCACCTCTTTTCGGTGTGGGGGAGACACTGGATTTCATGATGCTCACATGATCTATGTCGGTTAAAATTAAAGTTCCCAATGAATGAATGAGGTCAGCCTCAAATGAAGCACATAATGAAATGAACGATACCAAAGGTGTTAGGATAGAATAATCAAGAGGTGAGCTAGACTCAGGTAATGACACTAGGTTATTCTTGATCATTGCACAACAAACCCGATGAAATTCTTAAACTACACCCTAGGTATAGCTGGTGTTCACACTGGCCTATGAACGAAATGAAATGAAGTACGTATGAATGAATGCAGCAGACTATGTGTTTGCTAATGAAGACTCCCTAGTTGAAGTCTCATATGTTGAGCCCTCATTTTGGAAAGTCTTAAAGTCAAGTCCATGATTCCAGGGTCTCATGGCATATGAATGAATGTTATAAAAGATGTTATGTATTGTATGCTATATGATATGTGCTATGTGTAAGATGTTATGTGTTGTGTGCAATATGATAAGTATGATGATGCATGTTACTCTCATGGCATGACTTTCCTAAACCAAATTTGGAAAGCTCACTGACTTTCCTAATCCAAATTTGGAAAGCTCACTGACTTTCCTAATCCAAATTTGGAAAGTTCACTAACTTTCCTAATCCCAATTTGGCAAGTCCACTGACTTGACATTCCATAATCATGTTGTTAGGAAAGAGCTATCCTTTCTCATGCATGTCCTTGGTGTGTGCTTGCATATACCCATACTTAGTACAACTGTGTACTAACCCTATACAACTCTACAATTTTAGGTGCAGGCATAGGTGGACGCTAGAGCTACAGGTTGACGCTGAAGCTATCCGGATGTCGAGCATTCATCCGGACTTGGTAGGCCCTCATGCTTTCGAGGATGCTTGCCCGTTTATATTCTAGCTTATTCTTAGTATTGAGCTAGTGGAGTATGTTCCACTAGCGTTTCTTTCCCGTATTATTTCAGACATTGTATTGGTGCCATTTTGGCAAGTATACAGTTATTGCTATATTAAACTATTTCTTTCATTTGATGATCTTAATGTTAGATGGTTGATGGTGAACAAATTATGAATGTATTAGAAATGATTAGTAAGTATGTTAATAAACAAAAAGTTCAAATTTTCTGCTAAAATTGACCTAGCTAAAGTAAGAATGACGTAAGTAGGCTTGTCTGCGACCTCTGAGAGGTCAACGACGCCGGTCTCGTCTGGGGTCTAGATTCCAGTTGTGACAGAGAGTTGTTAACTGAATGTTTTCTCTTGGAAGTGTTAGAATAGTGGGAAGTGTCATTCGAGGAAGAATGTTGTCCAAGAGGGGGAGATTGTAAGATCCCGAAATTTTCTAAGTTCAGCCCTAGCAATTCTTAAATTTTCGTATAAGGTCATACTGAGTGACTCTTAATTAGAAAAACCTTGCACAAAGTAGAGTTGAATGTTTCCTTACCAATTAAGTTTAGACAAAAGATTTTATTTGGGTAAACTTCAAACGACCATATCTCTTAGAATATTAAGAGTTACGTGAGCCATGACCTATCAGATTAAAGGTATTTTAATCTTCTTTCCAATGCCACCAAGTTCGCATCAATCTAGTTTTCAAGTAAAAAGTTATGACCATTTTAGTGAATAGTATGGTGCAGTCCCGTTTTGGCCGCGGGAAAATAGTAATTAAGATAATTTCCTCTCCTTTTCCCACTAGGAAAACCTAAATAAAACGGGTTTCACAAGTCCTATAAAGCTTTACATAATCCTAATTCCATCTTTAAATTCATCATTATCTTCTCTCTCAAACCCTAGAGCAAAACCTCAACAAAAAAAATCATAGTAGAAGACTCCATTCAAGAAAATTCAAAATTTGTCAAGGTTCTTTAAACAAGGGTAAGGTTTAAGCTAGGATTGAAGTTCTTCATTGATTTCTTCACCAAATTTTGTGGATTTTCTCCAATAAAGGTATGGCTTTTGATCCTTGAAACTTGTTTAATCAAGGAGCCCAACTTTCAAAGATATTTTCTAAAGTTTTCAAAAGATGAATTGACCTTTTTCATGATCTACAATTGGTTCTTGCATTAAAGGTTTTTAATTATTGTTTAGTGATTAAATTGTGGTTATTATTGTTATTTTAACTCAATTAACCTATGAACCCATGAAATTTATGAACCCTAGATTTTAACTAACTTATGGGTTACTTGATATCGGTCTAATGTTTATGAATTAATGTGTAGTTTCTTATGGGCTTTCTACTGCTGTGAGAATTGTATTCAATTGATGTCTAATTGGTCTAAGATTATTAAATATATATTGAATTGACTTAGTTTCATCTAGTATTGTAATTTATACTTTGAATTGATGTTCATGGTCATGGGTAAGGTCCTTATGGTATTAAATTGGATGATTTAGACATGGATTGAAGTGGTGAGAATGGATTGGTGTTATGCTACCCTAATTCTTGTATGTGTATGGATGAATATTTAATGAAAGTCTAGGATCGGTAGACCTAAGATGGTGCCCTTCTAAGCATGACTAATATGTGGAATCTTCTATATAGAAAGAAGGTTAAGAATGAGCTATCCTTATAGACCATTGAATGGCAGCCCTAGTGGACCCAACTTTGGTAAGTGCATTATGACTAGGTAATGACTAAGAGATGGTACCTTTTCATATGTCACTTATATTGAACTTACTCTATGACCACAAAGACTAGCACCGAGTGAATATGTTATGGTTTGTAGCTCTACTTAAGAAGGAGACTAGAATACACTGTACCTTTACTTGAGAATGAGACTAGAGTACATAAAAGACCTTGATATTCCTTAACTATGTGCCTACATGGGATGTGTCTTAGTTCTACCCTTGGAAAGTAGAACACCCTCCATCGGAGTAGGTTTATGACTCCGGATTCGATGCCTAGCTAGTATGATCTATGTCGGTTATTGCCTATTCTCATCATGTGGCATACATGCTAGTGTTGGATAAGTTCTAGGAAGTTTAAGTAGTGGAATGGGATACTATCTAGACATTGCATGACTAGACTTTGAAGATATTAGTATGTGAGTCCCTAGGTCTTTCCAAGACCATTATGTGAAGTCTATAATGAATGAAATGTCTTTTAATTGACTTAATGAACAATCACGACTTTAGCTAAGGTATGATGAATAGAATGTGCTCTATCTACGGTAGCTTTGAGGGTTGCTTAGGTAAGCTTGAAGAGGGTGTATGGGCGGTCTCTTCTTGTCCTACTTATGTGAATCTTAGAGGTACTTAGGTGGGGAGTTAATGAAAGGAAAAGGGAACAATCTTATCTTAGGTAGTACTAAGGATCATTTAGGTGTGCTTAGAGAGGGTGTATGGGCGGTCTCTCTTAGTCCCACTTAAGTGAGTCTTAGGATAACTTTTGGTGAGAAGGATGTAAGCTAAAAGGGGTTACTGTGAAGTGGAACTTAGTTCACTTTAATGTTCTTCAATATTTGATTAAAGGCTTATGTGATATCTTATATGTTTCTAAGGTGTTAAAGGTTGTTTTTATGCTTATGCTATGATTTTTTAATCACCAAGAGCATGTTCTATATAAATGTCCGTTTATCATAATTTTATGCATTACGCCATACTTAGTACAAGTGTTTGTACTGATTCCATACATTTTGTCTATTCAAAAGGTATAGGTGGCATTTCAGAGGAGTCTCGAAGTTGAAGCTTGGACTAGTGTTCATTCAAGTAGAGAGTTGGTATGTCCTCACTAGATTCGAGGATATCTTGATGTTTATTTTTCCTTATTTAAAAGTATTGTAATAGGCTTAGCTATTTTCTATATGTTGAAGTATGGGCCGTGTCCCAATATATTCCTATGTCTAAGATGGCGACTTTGAGACTTAGCTTTTCATTATGTTTTTCTATAAAAAGAGATATATTGAAGTATTTTTATTTCGTGTGAAAAGTTTTAATTCCGCACTACTTTTCATACATGTATGCAATGAATGGTACGAAAGGTCTTGTCTTAGACCTCTGAGAGGTCGATGACGCCGTTCGCAATCCAAGATGCACCCTAAATTCTAGGGTATGCTTTTGGGATGTGACATAACCAAATCTGTTGGGCTTGGTCGCTTGGTCTCTCGGCCGGTAGCACATGTGCTTGCAAATGTGATTGCACATGTCTTGTCGTGCACTTTCCTAACCGTTCACTTTGTAGTTTCACTTAGAAAGTTCACTTCTTGTCCCAAGAATTCTCACTATGTCCTTGGGCACTGCTTATTATACATGATCATTTGAAATGATCATGTGCTATGGTACCTAGGCTTGACACTTGGATGCCTCGTACCTAATTTGTGTAAGCGAAGAAATTAAGAATTGTAGCTTAGGGTCTTCATTGCAGGTACAAATCCTAAACAAGATTGGATTGGAGCATTTGATCATCAAAGTTTATTTTAAGTTACTTGTTAATACATAGAAATTGTCTAACACCCTTAAGTCAATATTCTCTAACATGCCCAAAATTACTCAATATTGGGCATTGGGATGCCTATGTACCCCGATACATATTCTTAAAACCTAATAGACTCTTCACTAGGCAAGTACATTTTCTAGAATGTTACATTATCCCACCCTTAAGAACATTCGTCGCCAAATGACACTACACATCATTTTGAGTCAAAGAGGGTATTTTCGAAAAACATATCAACATACTTGAAACTTTACTCTTTGTGAATATATGATTCACAACTTACTCTGGATGATGCACATCACTCAAAGCTTATCTGAAACTTCATATCTGAGATTGAGGAACTTCCTTCTCAATCTCACTTTAACTCAATGCACATCACAACTCATGCGACACAAAAATCATGTCAACGCTATACAAAAACAACAACATGAATGGAAGCATGAACTCATGTTAACTCATATAATGCAAGTATAAAACACACAGTTATGGACTTAAAACACCAAAACCGACTAATGCACTAACATTTAGAGTTTCATAAATAACATTAGACTTAGGAAGAGTATATCTAACCTCAAGAACTAAACAAGTGAGGGTAACAGGATCTCATGTCGGCCTCGACCTCCCATGTTGCTCCCTCAACAAGGTGGTTCCTCCATAACACCTTTACGGTGGCAACCTCCTTGTTCCTCAGTTGCTTCACTTGGCGATCTAAAATTTTAACTAGAACCTCTTCATAAGAAAGGTTCTCATCGACTCCTGACCCCTCAACAGGCAGGATGGATACTGGATCACCTAGACACTTTTTAAGCATCGAAACATGAAACACTAGATGAATAAAAGCCAAGTCATTTGGTAACTTCAGTTCATAGGCAACATTCCCTACTCGCTGTAAGACCTCATAAGGACCTATATACCTCGGACTCAACTTCCCTTTCTTACCAAACCTCATCACCCCTTTAATGGGTGATATCTTCTCGTAGACTTGATCACCTACCTCGAATTCAAGAGCCCTCTTCCTGTTATCAGCATAGGATTTTTGACGACTGTAAGCAGTATCCAATCTATCTCTGATCATTCTCACCTTTTCCATAGCCTCATGTATGATCTCAGGGCCAAGGATGGAAGACTCTCCTACCTCAAACCACCCAACTGGGACCTACATCTCCTGCCATACAATACTTTAAAAGGTGCCATCCCAATACTGGAATGGTAGCTATTATTATAAGAGAACTCAATCAATGGCAAGTGATCATCCCAACTCCCCATGAAGTCAATAACACATGCTCTCAGCATGTCTTGAAGGGTCTGAAAGGTACACTCTGCTTTTCCATTCGTCTGAGGATGAAAAACAGTACTGAGCTTCACCTGTGTACGCAAGCTCTTTTGGAAAGATCTCCAAAAGTGAGAAGTGAACTGGGCTCCCCTATCCGAAATGATAGATAAAGGGATCCCATGCCACCTCACTATCTCATCAATACACAGCTTGGCATAATCTTCGGCCCTGTAAGTAGACTTAACAGGAATGAAGTGAGCAGACTTAGTCATCCTGTCAACAATGACCCAAATGGAATCATGCAGTTTCCTGGTCTTGGGCAGACCAACCACAAAGTCCATATTAATAGCCTCCCACTTCCATGTTGGGATCTCAATCGACTGGGTAAGACCTCCAGTCTTAAGGTGTTCGGCTTAACCTGTTAGCAATTGGGGAACTCCTCCACAAAATTAGAAATATCTCGCTTCATACCTTCCCACCAATAGATCTCCTTGAGATCATGATACATGTTGGTGGAACCTCGATGAATGGAATACCTGGAGCCATGAGCCTCTGCAATAATATTAGGTCTCAGATTATCAATATTGGGCACACACAATTTGCCCTGGTATGTAAGCACACCATCCCCCCCCAGGGAGAATGATTCATTCAGCTTACTCAAAACCGAGTCTTTCAACTACATGAGTACTGAATCGAGATACTGCTTAGCTTTAAAATCTACAACAAATAAGGATTCAGAACTGGAATGAACTGAAACACCCCCACTTGGTGTATCTACCAGCCGTACACCTAACCTAGCCAATTGGTGTACCTCTTTAACCAACTCCTTCTTATCATCATCTATATGAGACACACTGCCCATGCTCAATCGTCTCAAAGCATCGGACACTACATTGGCCTTACCTGGGTGATAGTGGACACTCATGTCATAATCCTTGAGCAGCTCTAGCCATCTTCTCTGATGAAAATTCAATTCTCTCTGTGTAAAAACATACTCAAGACTTTTATGATCAGTAAATACATCAATATGTACACCATATAAGTAATGTCTCGAAAGTTTTAACGCAAATACAAAAACAGCTAACTCAAGATCATGGGTAGGGTGATTCTTCTCGTGTATTTTCAACTGTCTTGATGCATATGCAATCACCTTGCCATCCTGTATAAGAACACATCCCAAACCTACTTGGGAAGCATCACAGTACACCATATACCCTTTACCACTCCTCGACAATGTGAGAACTGAGGCTGAAGTTAGTCGGTCTTTGAGATCTTGGATGCTCTTTTCACAAGTTTTAGACCACTCAAACTTTGCCTTCTTATTTGTTAAAGCTGTCAATGGAGAAGCGATAGCGGAAAAGCCCTCAACAAACCTCCGATAGTAACCAGCCAAACCCAAGAAACTCCGGATGTTTGTAGGAGTGAGGGGTCTCAGCCAGTTCTTTACTGACTCAATCTTTTTTGGATCAACCTTTACACCCTGGTCGGACACAACATGACCAAGGAAGGTCACTAATCTCAGTCAAAACTCACATTAGCTGAATTTTGCATAGAGCTGATGTTCCCTAAGTACTTGCAATGTCATTCTCAAATGTTGTTCATGCTCTTCTCTAGTGTTAGAGTATATGAGGATGTCATCTATGAATACTATGACAAAAGAATCAACGTACGGAAGACCCTATTCATAAGGTCTATAAACGCGGCTGGTGCGTTAGTGAGACCAAATGACATGACAAGAAACTCGTAATGACCATACCTAGTACGGAAGGCAGTCTTAGGAATGTCCTCTTGTCTCACTCTAAGGTAACTCTATCAAGAACAGTTATTGGGCAATCTCTATATACTCTTTCAGCTCTAATGTTGTCTCCTTTGGGAGTACTAACTATAAAAGGTTCATGCAAGATCTCAGGAAGTAAGTCAAATTTACTAGCTACTAAAGGAGTAACAAAAGACAAGGTGGATCCTGGATCTAACAATGCATACACAGGAAAAGAAAAGACATGCAAGGTACCAGTGACCATATCAGCTGACTTCTCCTGCTCCTCTCTACCATTCAAAGCATAGAACATGTTCCTCTTGGGAGTCTCGGCTGCAGCAGTAGGATTAGTTTGAGGCTGAGTATCTGCCTTGGCATGATTTTTCACATGTGGTCAGTCCCTGATCAAATGCCCACTCTTGCTGCACCCATAGCAGGCATTAGAACCTACCATGCACTCACCTCCATGCAAACGGCCACACTTACCACACGACTTTCTGTCATGCTGGGCATTTCTATCATTGCCCTTCTTGAGGCCAGACTTGCCCCCTTTGGCATTAGTATTCCTTAAAGCAGTAGGATTACCTGAGTGCTGGTGCCCCTTCTTGAACTTGGGACTGTCCTGGTCTCCAAATGAACTCCTACCAGTGCTAGAACCAGCCTGATCCGAGGGCCTAGGCTTCTTGCCTTCTCGACCTCTCTTCCTCTGACGACTCTCCTCCACTTGCTCTGCATGTACCATCAACCTATTAAGGTCCATGTTATCATGCAACATGGCTATGTTACATTCCTCCTCCAGATCCTCTGATACACCAGTCACAAACCTGCTCATCTCATCTCTGCTACTGTACACCAGGGAAGAAGCATATTTCGAAAGTTTAACAAACTTCAAGGAGTATTCCTTGACTGACATACCTCCCTTACATAGGTTGATAAACTCCTCAACCTTTTCCTCTCTCTACTCTCTGGGAAAAAACCTCTCTAGGAATGCAGTCTTGAGAATGTCCCAAGTGATGGGGACTTCTCCTGGTGCTTGTCCATCTACCCACATTTTGTACCATACCTGAAGCCACATCCTTGAGATTGTATGCAGCCAACTCAGCCTTCTCCTCTTAATTAACACCCATAGCACAAAGAATCTTGTGGACCTCGTCCACAAACTCCTGGGGATCCTCATTGGTTCTGGACCCGAAGTAGACTAGAGGATTCAACCTGGTGAAATCTCTCAGTCTGCTAGCCATGGTTCTAGCATGTGGGTTCTCCCTGGGATCACCCTCTCTAGTGTCCTGGGATGTGATAGCCTGTGCCTGAGCAGTGATGGCTTGGGCCATCTAAACCAGTGTTGCTCTCACTTCTCCGTCCGCCAACGCAACTGGGTTGACAGGCACTTGCACTCCAGCAGCTGGGGCTTGAGGAGGATCTTGGTTTCCCCCAGTAGCTGCTTCTCCAACTCTCCTACCTGCGTTTATTCTTGTGTTCAATTTTCTACACGCACACACAAGAAGGAAGTCAGATGCTAGAATGACACAAAATGTCAAAACTCTACACATCATGATAAAGAGTAGAAGAAGGGAAGATTCTTAACATCACTAAGTCTCTGAGTCATTGTTGTGGTGCACTTCACAACCATAAGCTAGAAACTACGCAACGTGGTTGTTTTGAGCCTTAGTGCCTAGGTAATTTCACCTCATGCTCTGATACCAAGTTTGTCACACCCGGGTCATAGACCTTAGATAAGACCGGCGTCATTAACCTCTCAGAGGTAGCAGACAAGCCTCTTCTTAGCTTTCATCACAATCATACAGTTAAAATTAGTGGAAAATTTAAAGCTTTACTGGAGTGTACTTAGACTTCATATAATTCTTGCATAAGAGTGACATACTAACAGCTCAAAATAAACAACCATCTATTTACAGATTGAACAACTGAAATGAAGAATTCATAATATCATTAATAGTTGACAAACCGGCCTTAATACAAAAGCTTGAACAAATGTTTGAAAGGAAACGCTAGGGACAACATCCACTAGCTTTGTCTAATCTACTAAAGCTAGAAAATAAAGCGTAGGCATCCTCGAACTCAAGAGGACCTACCAAAGTCTGGAGGTACTAGTCCAAACAGCTTTAACTGATCTTCAATCTTCTTCAAGGACATGCACCTATAAAAATAGTAATTGTATATGGGTTAGTACACACTTGTACTAAGTATGGGTGTATGAACATACACACATAAGGACTATTCATGATCAAGGAAAGCTCTTCCTATAGCAACATGCCATTTTTGGAAAGTAAAGTCACTTCACTTTCCTAATGCGTTATTTATAAATCATGCTATGAATATGACATATTTTCATGCATTTAATGCACACAACTCATTTTCTATATGAACGTAAGACCTTGGAATCATGAACATAATTTTAGAACAACCCAAGAAAAATTTAATATTTTTGCTCTACTTAGGCCGAGAGCTCCCTCTCCCAAACTTAGTTTATTTTTCAGTCTTTTCTTCTTTTTGATGTGTAGTTCAATGATCTCCTTTGATCCTATGTTTTACTTATGAGTGCAATGATTCATTATAGTCCCATTGTTACAATGAATCAAGTAAGTAATCCAAAAGACTAAGAAAATGATTTGACTACCCTACTCACAAGTTGTTCTTTCTATTATTGTTAAATTGGGCATGAAGTCTTTATAAGCCAATCTTTATTGGCTATGCCCATTATTTGATCATTTGCATAATATAAAGATTCTGGGGCATATATACATACTCAAATTGATGAGTCATTATGTTTTGCTCCCTTTATTGGCATAAACCAATAACTGTTAAACTTCATTCTTATAAAACACTAATGATTTGATATTCTTATGCTTTTGCTTACTTAGTTCACTTTGAACTTACATTTCTTCTTCTTTGATCTCATGTTAACTTTGAACATGCTATGTTGACTTAGGATATTCTTTTAGGACTTCCATTGGGATCTTTCTGTGCAATGACTAAGAATGCCTTACATCATTACTTAGTCTAACTTCACCCTTTGGTCATCCTATCCGAACACCCCTCATCTTCCTAGCTGTTTCTTTCTTTCTTTCTAACTTTCTTAAATAAATCTTTGGCATTTAACCGACATAGATCATGTGAGCTAACATGAAATCCAGTGTCTTCCCTACATTGAAAAGAGGTAGTTCACCGGCCAAAGTGAAACCGAATACTTCCTAGCTTTCTCATGTGGATCCACTAGCTAGTAACCTATGCTGGCGACATAGTTCAAATACTAGGAGAATTTGGAGACCCTTATCCACCTTGGTGGAAGTCTCATCTCATGAGGCTTACATGTGTTTGCATAAGCTCATTACTAGTCTATCGGTGCTTAGATCAATTTATTATACTTTACAACTTTTAGAGTTTACTCATACACTATGGAAGCTTTCTTCTAGTATGAGGTATGCTTAGCTCAATGTATGACTTGTCATCCCTTTCTATACTTGATGAATGTAAACTTAAATCTTACATTATCATCATGGTGTTAATGAGACTTGTCTTACAATTTCTAACACCCTCTTATGTGAGTATCTTTAACATAATTGTTTAGGTGCAAGTGAGACTTGTCTCACTTCCTTTAACACCCCATTCTAGGTCAATTTCATAACTCATAAGCTTTTAGTTATTTCATTACTCACCTTATCTTGTTTAATGTTATTTGACAGTCTTGTACCATTCTTTATGAAAGTTATAAGGACTTATTCAATGTGCTACTATGTTCACAAGTTCATTTAGATAGGGTATGTTGGGACTTGTCACAATCATTGGCATACCCTAGGTTATGAGTTCATTGAGTTACATCTTGTCAAGTCAATCTTTAACATGTATTTGGCCTTACAAGAAACATCATAATTTACATTGGTCATATAAGATTGGTATGACTTAGTCATTGGCCAATTCTATTACATATTTTGGAAATAATGGTGCTGGCCAATTTATTGGCATAAACCAAACTTTCACTAAACACTTGTCATGATATTATCACTAGCCAAGTCAATTAACTTCATGTATAAACTATAGTAATCTCATCATTTTAAGCAAGCCAACTTTTAACATTTGATTAGCTTATAAGAACAATTCAGTGCTTAGTTTGGCCAAGCTATAAAGTTGATTTGGCATTGAAGATTCATTAACTAGCTTTGATTCTCATTCTTATTTCTTCTTGCAAAACATTACATTCCAAGCACTTACAAACATATCTTCTGTAAACACACACAATAATCAAAACCTTCATTCCTTTCAACAGTAAACTGAATTTCATAAACGACTTATAACAATTTCATCTTCTCGAACACAATTAGGCATTACAACATTTCTTATCTCATGTAAATGATACTCTAATGATGCGGATCTAACCTATAGGTCTCATTCGACATTATCAACTCATAGAGACCTACACATAATGATCAATTAGCACCACATACCAACAACATGCTCGAGATTTGCATTATACATACTACTTGAATTGGAAATAGGGAGAACTAGGGAGATGAACTTTCGATAATTTCATTGGGAACAACCCTAGTTTCGGTTTTCTTGAATTCAAAACGTTTGAAAATCCTCCTGGGGAAAGGAATCCAAGAGAGAAACCCATACCTTACTGTTGAATTGAATCTACGAAGATCACCCTGTTCTTTGCACGAAAAGCTTGAAGAATTGCCTTGAAATTGCCTAAGGAGAACCGAGAGTATTTTTCTATTTTTCTTACGTTTGCTCACTGTTATACAGTCGTGAGTTTCTACTAGATAAATACGAGTCTAAGTCTTAGGAACTGAATATTGACTAATTCAATTTAGGCTAATTAACTTAATTAAATAAATCAATTAGCTAATTACCAAAATGCCCCTCCTAAATTGACTAAAAATAGGAGAGCATTTGACTTAGCCAAATTCTTAAAATTTGCTAAGGGTCTCGGTTTGACCATGAATTTAAATTAATTAATTAACTTGTTAATTTAATTAATTAAGTGACCTAGGGTAATTACTAAAGTACCCGTAATTCATTAGGACCATAACCAACCCCTTTGGACCATCCTAGGTTAGGTACTACGATGTTTCTTTAGTTAGCTACTCGGCTATTGTCACCCGGTTAGGTCTTAGGATTTCGGGCACAGTAGTTAGTTAATTTTAGTTATTCCTAGATTAGTTATCTAGATACATAAGTTAGTTAGAGCCTAGGATTTGTTAGGAAGCTCGGCCCCATGTGGCTTGACCCGACGCGTGCCGGCCTCCTAACCGCCCTAATCGAATTGGTTGGTCTTGGTCTCTTGGTCTCTCGGACGGTGGCACATGTGCTTGCACATGTGTTTCCGTGCAATTTCCTAACCGTTCACTCTGTACTTGCACATGGAAAGTTCACTTCTTGTCCCAAGAATTTTCACTATGTCCTTGGGCACTGCTATGGTACCTAGGCTTGACACTTGGATACCTCGTAACTAAGTGTGTAAGCGAAGAAATTAAGAATTTTAGCTTAGGGTCTTCATTGCAGGTACAATTCCTAAACAAGCTTGGATTGGAGCTTTTGAACATCAAAGTGTATTTTAAGTTACTTGTTAATACATTGAAATTGGCTAACACCCTTAAGCCAATATTCTCTAACATGCCCAATATTACTCAATATTGGGCATTGGGATGCCTATCTACCCCAATACATATTCTTAAAACCTAATAGACTCTTCACTAGAAAAGTACATTTTGTAGAATGTTACAATAACTCATCAAAACTTCATAAACAATATCTAAATAAAGGAATAGTATCCAACAATACATCACAATCTAAGCGTAATTCAATTAACATTTAATCAAGATCACAAAACCCAGTTTATAGGCTAAATTGAGAATTGTGAGGATCATGTGTTCTTTCATAAATTCCATATAGAATCATCATAAAAAAAGTAATTCAACATTTATTCCTCATTATAATGACTTAGAAAATCGTTTGACAAGGAACTCATGCTTAGATTGGAAATTAGGAAATTTGATCATAGAAACCCTTTTGAAAATCTTTGATAGAACTTCTTCAATGAAAGGTTATTCATGAATCCAGGATTAACATACCTTATTGATTGAAGACCCATGAAATTGGAGAAGAAATCAGTTGAAAATTCATCTTCTAGCTTGAGCTTGAGCTTAAGCTTTGCCTCCAATGGAGGTTTGAGAGAATTTTGGAAGAGGAGAGGATTTTCGATTTTTGTTTTCTCATTGAATATTTGTGTTTTGACTTTGTAATGGGGGTAAAAATGACTTAAAACCCGTTTATAAGAAATGACCAAAGTACCCAAAATACCCCCACATTAATTGGACCTTTTTACATAAGTAAAACTTAACTTTCATTTTTGGAATTTTCATCATGGAACAAGTCCGCGTCGCGGATCTGATCACACATGATTTTTGGAATTAATTTATGGGATAGTAGAGTCTGTGACGTTTCCACGATGCGGACCAAATTTTTTAGCTATTGATAAACCAAGTCCGCGACGCGGACAGGTTTCATGAATGAGCAATTAGCTGCTTCCTTGGGCAGCTTGTTGGCCCAAGGTTGGGTCCTCCTCAAGGACCCCTAGGTTGGTCCTTCGGGAGTCGTAACTGGACGTTTTGACCCTAAAAATGTTTATTAAGAAACTAGGGTCACCTCCACTTTTTTTAGAATCCAAACAAAACATAAAAACAAGGAAAACATACAAGGACACACTTACACACAAACGACTAGTTTTCGGATGTCTTGGTCGTCTTTTGACGTTTGAGTTCCAAACTCTTTGACACTGACTTCAAAGTCTATTCATCATTATTTTAACAACTTATTAACTCATGTGAGGCTCTAGTTCATCCAATTTGTCACGACCGGGGAGCACCCCCTAGAAGTAACATGGCGTACTTGACCTCTCGGAGGTCTTATACAAGCCCATAGTTATCATTCATCATATTGTCATAGGAAATTTAGCGGAAAAAATTGAACTTTTCATAGCACATCATATGATAGAATATAAATCTCATACTACATAGTTAGACTCTAAGTCTCTTTTGCCATCTTAGACTGAACATCATTAGAGTAGAATAGGGACACGACCCTTACAACATAATATATTTACTAAGCTATTACATAACTTGAACATAGACAGGACATAGGAAATCCTTGAACTTAAGGATCCATTTCCTTACACTTGGGGAAAGTTATCCAAGCCCTTCACTGTTAGAGACATCCTCTAGTCATCACCACCTACACTTTGTGTAAAAAGATGAAGAAAAATGGTGTTAGTACAAGAATGCTCTAAGTATGGTTTGGGTAGTCCCTCATCTTGTTGCCCTTACTACCACATTCAAAACAACCATCCGTTCTGGCAAGACACTTACCCCCATGTTGCTTGCCACAAGTAAGGCACCTATCCCTTTCATAGGAATGACCACCACCTTGAGAATGTTGATTTGGAGCCCTATACTTGTTTCCCATGGAAGAAGCTTGGGGATAAAACCTCTTCTTAGGCCTTTGGTGACTAGAATCATCCGACCTAGGTCTCTTACCCTCTTGCCTTATCGGCCTAATTTTGGACTACTCAATTTGTTGCGCATAAACCATGAGCCTAGAGATATCCATGTCATTAAGAAGCATTGCCGTACGACACTCTTTTTCCACCAAGAAAGACACACCCATCACAAACTTGTTCATCATATCCCTAGGTTTGGCTACCATTGTTGGGGCATACTTAGAGAGTTGGGTGAATTTGAGAGAGTACTCTTGCACACTCATTCCCCCTTGATGAAGGTTCATGAATTCAACCATCTTCTTCTCCCTCCACTCTAAAGGAAAGAATATATCTAGGAAATCCTCTTTGAATTCCTCCCAATCAACCGGACCTCTTTCTAAGTGTCTCTCAGCCCTCCATTGCTCATACCACACTTGAGCAACATCCTTAAGTTGATAAGCGGCCAATTCCGCTTTCTCCCTAGGGGTCACACCCATAACATATTCTACCTTGAAAACCTCATCTATGAAGCCTTGTGGATCTTCATCCACCTTAGCGCCATGAAAGGTAGGAGGGTTCATTCTCATGAAATCTCGAATCCTAGAAGTAGGAGTACTAGCATTTGGTTGGGGCCTATCTCCTTGGGTAGCTTGGCCCACAAGGTGATTGTTGACGACTTGAGCTTGAGCCGTCATGAGTTGGGTCAAGTTCATTAGGGTATCCCTCAACTCTGCATTAGTCATATCACCCTCAACAAAAGGAGCTTGAGGCATAGGAGGCACTTGAGGTACTTGGGGTTCCGAAAGCAATTGAGGTTCTTGAAGAGGAGCTTCCTCATTTTCCTCCCATAATCCAACAATAGGAACTTGGTCAACACGGGGAAGGACTCTCTCATTTGGTACACCTCCCTCCTCCCTTCTAGCGGTCGATCTCCTCGTATTCATGTCCTAAAAACACAAAAATGAAGAGGTTGAGAAAAGACACCTTATATACTCGACTCTAAGGTATGATATTAGAATAAAGAAGAAAGTGAAACTTCTAGCATCCTATAGCCTCTTGTCCATGGATGTGTCGCGACTCAAACCAATGACCAAGATACTACTAGATGTGGCTTGTGAGACCTTTAGACCTTAAACTATTTCCCAAAACCTTATGCTCTGATACCAAGTCTGTCACAATCCGAAAGCACCCCCTAGAAGTTAGGGAAAACCTTCGAATCGTGATGGGGCGTACTTGACCCCTTTGGGGTCTCGTACAAGCCCTCTAACTAGAATTTATAACATAAAGCATGAAAAGTAGTGCGGAATTAAAACCTTTCACGATAATAATAATAAAAGAAGTCTTTTCATAAATACTAGGAAATCTTATTGTCACAAGACAACTTAAAGACATAACTTAGAATCTTAGGGACAAGGCCCTTTACAATAAAAAGGAAATACAAATTTAAGTCTTATTAATGAAACTAAGAAACACAAAACTACGTCCTCGAATATGTGAGGACATACCCAATTCTTGAGAGATAGAATTCTCAACCTTCAACTCCGATCCTCCAAAAGGCTTCCAACCTATACTCATAAGGTATATAAAAGTATGAGGTTAGTACATCAATGTACTAAGTATGGCATATGTAAAAACATACAAAAATGGACATTTTAGTAAAATAACTTTTCATGCAATTTAAATATAATATTCATGAATTTAGTAACAAACCAACATAAGAATCGTCATTTAACACTTAAGGAAGGACTCACATAATTTTCAACCAAAAGAACACTTTATTGTAACTTTACTAAAACTTACAGTAAACTAAAAGGAATATTACAGTGAACTTACTAAACTTACAGTAAAATTGAATAAAGCATTACAGTGAACATTTTCAATTCTTACAATGAAGACCTTATAGTGAATGGCACGGTCCAAGTCATACGAACTCTTTTTCCTTTGAAGTTGACCTAACCCAAGGTTATCCTAAGACTCCCTAAGGTGAGCCAAGAAGGGATCTTCATTACACCTCCCTTCAAAGCACACCAAAGCGACCCTTAAAACCACAAAATCTTAGGCTTACGTCGTTGGAAATCAAATCCACGCCCTTGGCTAACATATGCAAAACACTAATGGAAATATAGGTCACACTAAGTGCAATGTGAGAGTAGCATCCCATACTACCACTCCCACTTAGTGCTCCTAATGGATTCCATTTACTCAAGTACTCCACAATAATCATTCATAACACCACACCATAGTACTCATTCACACGGATTTCATGAAAGTACTCTTCTCCCAAAGTGGGTATAGGTCACACCAAGTGCATTGTGAGAATAGCATCCCATACTACTACTCCCACTTAGTTCTCCTACTAGGTAACTAATGAGGATTGAGCACTTCACGACATACATTCACAATATCAACAATATACAAGTTAACTAGTTTCAAATCAATTCTTTTGTGGGAGTTAGCTTGACCGACAAAGACCATGAGAGCTAGACATGGAATCCCGATATTAACCCCTATCGGATGAGGGATCCTTACTTGCCTAGTGTAAGGTCATGCTTCTTAGCGTTTGCATGGCTTTTCCAATAGCTACACCTATGTGGGCACATAGTTAAGGGATAAGGAGATTGTTACTAAGTAACTCACTCTCTACTAACGAGGAGTACTCATCTCAAGAGGTACATTGGATTACAACATCTCAACTCACGAAGTTTAATCCACCTCCCCTTCATATCCTCTCGGTGCTAGGCATAACTCCCCACGGATTTCTCAACATAATAGTCTATCTTAGAAAGCTCACTAGGAATGGAGAGTTTGCTACCAGACACTACATCTCAACTCACGAAGTGTTTCCACCTCAAGATTCCCCTTTTTACTCAACTTGGCATAATACATTCTTTAAAGTGTGTGTGTGTACATGTCCACACCTTGCCTATAAGCATCATTTCATTCTCATCAAGTTCTACACATACTTTAACTTTGATTCATCAAGCTACACACTCTACATGCTTCTCATAACCATATACTTCATTTAGACATAAACTAGGTCAAACATGCAATTCAAGCTACACCAAACACAATACAATATCTCTTCATTTCACATATTAGACCTTCAATATTACATATTCAAAACATACTAAATAACATCAAGTTCATCAATTAGCACCGCCACCCATAAGGTGGACCATACCACTCAAATAGCAATTCATAATAAGAACTATACAATGAGTGCAACTCATCAACAAATCAAACCATCATCACCCATAAGCAATTTATACATATTTCACCATATTAAGGGCCTTATGGCAGTAGCTACACCAACATGACAAATACAAGAAGACCCAAGTTCATACCCTACTCAAATCATGCTCACATAACCCATTTTCAAGCCAAAAGTTTGAAGTATGCATAAACAAGAGTTTCATGGAGTTTTCACATCAAAATCATCAATTCAAACCAATATAAATACATTTAAACCATTATAACTTAAATACAAGAAGACCCATACTAGAAATCAAAGTTAGAAGAAGTTTGAATTTAGAAACCCTTTTGAAAACCTTTTTCGAAGTTGGCTTCTTGAACGAAAAGATATTCAAGAATGGATACCATACTTTTAAGAGAAGGAAATCCACTAATTTTGATGAATAAACAAGTCCAAATCATCCCTACTTTCCCTCCTTGAGCCTTGGCTTCAGTGGTGTCTTTGAGAGAGTTTTCTTTTTAGAGAGAGAGTTTGAATGTTGAAGTTAGGGTCTTGTCTAGGTCTAGGGTTTAAAACTAATTTAATATAACCTAAAACACTAAAATTATCCACCTAGGGTCTTAAAAGACTTGGGGTGTATTTACATAAAACACCCCAAGTTGGCAGCCACTTAACAGGCTTGGCAGGTCTCACAGACGAGACCTTCACCAACGGACCGTCAGGGGGCCAACGGACCATTGGTAGGGTCTCGTTGGTGGATACTTAGATACAAATGGAGCATGGACAATCTTAAATCACTGGTTTAATCGATGCCCTAGGTCGATGGACCATTGAGGGACCAACGGACCGTCCTTAGGGTCATCGATGGCCACTGCTTTTTGGCAGATTTTGCCCAAGTCTTGGGCCCTTCATCTAGGGCCCCTTGTGGGTCCTAGGTGGGGTCGTACCCGGACGTTAAACCCCTAAACTAACTCGTATAGGTCTTAGGAACATCCAATGCAAGTTTCAAGTTAAACGAACACGTAAAACTCATCCAAACGCACCAAGACACACAAGTACATTCCAAGGCATACCATCCAAACGTCATGGACGTTCTTGGTCGATTGAACTCCAAACTTAACCAAACTTCACACACTGCCTAAGGACACTAAACTAACTCAATTTAACTTAAAAATCAACTCAATAAACAACCATGAGGCTCTAGTTCACCTTAGTTTATTTTGGGGCGTTATAACTAAGGACTATAGACCACACACACAAACATTATAGCATAGGAGACAAGACATCTTCATCATTTCAATCTAAGACTCCTATTCATTCTTAAGACCACATATTCATATAATGGTACATAGGTAGGGGGTCATTCATCAATATAACTTCATCAATAATAAACGTATAGACCACTCTTAACCTTACAACCTCATTCAATTATCATAACATTATAAATGCACCCTAGATCATTAACTAGAAGGAAGACTAGGCATATAGATTCACATGTGTGATCATCATAACCACACTTCCCAATACAATTGCCTTCAAGGCCATGATCACATCATATAGAGAATGACAAGAATGTAAACACCGCCACCATAAGTGGACCATACCACAAAATTACATTTAATGTCAATTCAACAACCATAGAATAGGAATTACGGTGAATTTACCAATTATCAAAGATTTGATGATCATTGATCAAATCCCAAAAATTCATTATCAATTCACATAGATAACAATATTAATAGGCAATTCAACATAATTGAAACATAATTCAAACAACATAGAATCAAGATCACAACATCCACATTATAGGCCAATTTGAGAATTTAGGAGGATCATGGGTTCTTCATAAACTTGGATTGAATTTCATCTTGAAAATAGTATCTAATCATAAATTTATCATGAGAATGATTTTTAAATCAATTTTACAATGAACCCCTGGCTAGATTGAAAGATAGACAATTTGATCATAGAATCTTTTTTGAAAACCTTTGAAGTAACTCCTTAGATGAAAGGTTAATTAAGGATGAAGGATTATCATACCTTACTACATTAGAAGACCACTAAACTTTAAGAAGAAATCATGAGAATCCATCCCCTAGGTTGTCCTTGAGCTTTATCTCCAATGGAGGTTTTTAGAGAGAGTTTCTTTTGAGAGGGAAAGTCTAATTTGAAGAATGAAGTCTAATTGGGGTATGATCTTTTTAACCAACTTAAAATACCTAACATAACCCAAAATAACCTTCCACACTCTACTTGGAACATTGGGTTAATTTTCCATTCACCTGTTTAAGTTGGCAGCGTCTCACAGACAGGGTGCAGGTTCCAAACGACGGAAGGCACCCACACTCCATCGTTTGAACGACGAGCCGTGCTGGTCCTTCGTCAGTTTGGTAACAGAGGCCTTTGGGGGCTTACGCTCCCACACCTAAGTGTGTAGAAATGGCCCCCATCAACGGGGCGTCGATCCAACAAATGGGCGTCTTATGGAGCTCGTTGATTGGCACTGCCAAGGCAGTGTACTGCCTGCTTTTGGGTCCTCCTCAAGGACCCTTTTGGTGGTCCTTGAGGAGTCGTTCCCGGACGTGTTTACCCTATATACGATCATATACATGTTAGGGACCTCTCCTACTGATTTGAGCACCAAAGATCACGCAAAATATACCAACACACACTAGAACACACTAGCACGTCTAAAGGCTAACTTTGAAACGTCTTGGACGTTCTTGGACGTTTGTCCTCCAAACCACTTCAAATCAATTATACATACTGTAAACCACTTTATATACATTTTATTAACCTTTAAAGGCACATGTGAGGCTCTATCTACCTTAGCTCATTTTAAGGGCCTTACAAGTAGGGTCCATAGTCCTACCTATACTAAGTACACTTCAAAAGGAGTTATGATTAGAGTTCATATTCTTATCTTAGTTCATTTCTTAACTTGTTGGAGTCATATTCATAACAAACATAGACAATGTGAGCTAAATAGAATCCGGTGTTCTACTCCAACACCGAAAAAAGAGGGTACTAGTTGCCAAAGGTAGGACCTTCATACATAATAGCTATTCTAGTGGATCCACTAAGTTAAAAGCTACTGGGGCACGTAGTTATGGAACAAGGATATTTCTACTAGAATCCTTGAATAGCTAACGTGGAGGTTTCCATCTCATTAGATAACATGTAAGTTGGGAACCCATACTTACTAATGTGAAGGTTCTCTCGTGCGAAGCCGAACTTACTAAACGTGAATCCCCACTCTCATTTTTCATATTCACTCGGTGTTAATCTCAAACTACATTTTGAAACATCATAAGCCTTTAATTAACATTAATTCATAAATATTAGGATTTAGGGATTTGCTCCCTCATACATCATATAGCTCAATGTTTTCTAGGATGAGAATGTCCTTTCATCAAACAACCTACTTTATGTGAGAATATCCTTTCACATAATTATATCATTCATATCTTCATATGTGTGTGCATACATATGTGAGACATACTTTAATATAAACACCTCAAGACCACACATGCTCATAACTCATTAATCATATACTTTACATGCATAGTAATAGATATGGGTGCATATGAGAACTATCCTTTCAATTGACACCATGAATCTATCCTTCTAGAGTGTGTGTTTTTATATTGGTCATCATGATCACATAAGAGAAACAACTTAGTTACTTAGGATACAACCCTTCGGATCACAACACATATACAATGTATCCCTCAAGTCATGACCAACTCATATATAGAACATCTAGGGAATCTAGGTCACACACTCACATTACATCATAGAAGACAAGAGAATATTCAACATTAGAATAGAAGACTCCTAACATGCATAAGATCACATATACATATAGGGTTCATATACGTAGGGGTCATGATACAAAAGTATTTATCATAACTAGTCATATAGATCATCACATATACATAACATCATCCATACACCTAGATCGTGATACTAGAATGGAATACTACACATGACCTTCATATTTGTGATCAGCATAACAACAATTCATAATTACAACAATTGCCTTCAAGGCCATGATCATAACACTTAAGGATGCACAAGACTGTAAACACCTCCACCATAAGTGGACCATACCATACATTCATAAAGTTCATTAGTAAAGACTAGGAATAAGGTCAACTCACCAATACTTCCAAGCCATGATCATCTTAGATCATTCCTCCACAATTCATATTCAATTGATATAAATAGTAATAGCAATAAGCAATTTAATACAATCTAATCACATGTAAAGACCCAGATTCTTGAATCCGAATCGCCACCGGCGTTGTTGACCTCTCAGAGGTCGTAGACAAGCCTCTTCTTGCATTCATCATATTCATATGGTTAATTTTAGCGGAAAATTTAAAAATTTCAAATGTATGAAGTATACATAGACATCATATAGTTATTTCATGAATTCTTCATATACTAAGCTCAACATAAATGTAACAACCATCTATCATAAGAATCAATTCGAAACAGAATAAGAATATATCATAAATACGTTTGCCAAACACGGCCTTATTACAAAAGCTTCGAAATGAAAGTACGAAAGAAACGCTAGGGACAACATCCACTAGCTATGTCTAAGACTAAGGCTAGACTAAAACTGTAGTATCCTCGAAATCATGAGGACCTACTAAATGGTTTGGAGAAACGCTGAAGTCCAAACCGCTGCAAGTGTCGTCAACCTGTCCTCTAACTTGCACCTATAAAAATAGTAAATAGTTGGGGGTTAGTACACCACTTGTACAAAGTATGGTTGTATGCACACATACACATAAAGCTATGCATGATCAATGGAAGCGCTTCCTAAGCAACATGCCATTTTTGGAAAGTCTAGTCATTAGACTTTCCTAATTAGTTAGTTGTGAATTGTGGTATGAATATGATGTATGTTAATTCATTCAAAGCACACAACACATTTTATATATTATTAAAAGACATTTGTATCATCAACATAATTTTAGAACAACTCGAGCGAAGATTTGAGATTTTGATCCTCTAGGCCGAGAGCTCCTCTTTGTACACTTAGATTATTTTTCAGTCTTTTTCTTCTTCTTGTTATGTAGTTCAATAACTCCTTTGGTCCTATGTTTTACTTACAAGCGCAATGATTCATTGTAGTCCCATACCCACAATTAATCAAGTAAGTAATTCAAGAGATTAAGAAAATAACTTAGCTACAATTTGGGGCATGACTATATTTATAAGTCAATACTTATTGACTATACTCATTCTTTAGTTGATTGCATAGTGTTCATAGTTCTTGGGGCATATCATTGAAGCTTATGATCTTGCTTACTTTGGGCATGAATTCTTTATAAACCAATCTTTAGTGACTATTCCTATTATTGTATTATTGGCCTAATGTAAGAAGTCATTATAAGTCAATCTTATTTTGCTAATATCTTTTGCCAATTATGTAAAGTCATTATAATCCAATTTATTTGGCTTTATCATTTTCTTAACATGAGGATTCATTATTAGCTATGCCCTGTAATTATTGTAAATTTATTGGACACGATTTGACTATCCTTACAACAAGTTATTCATTACATTAAGTATTCATTACATTTCATAAGCCATTCTCTATTGATTATGACATTGATTTCATTACTTTAAAGTTTTATATATTATACATTTCATATACACGAGACCTTGGAATCGTTGATATATAGTATTAAGACATCTCAAGTGAGGACCCAACATATGGGACCTCAACCCGAGGGCCTTCTTTAGCAAACACAGAGTTTACTTCTTTCGTTCATTCGTACTTCACATTATTCATTTCATTCATTCGTAGGCTGATGTAAACACCAGCTATACCTAGGATGAAGTTTAAGACTCTCATCAGGATCATGAAATGCAATGACCAAGAATGACCTAATGTCATTACTTGAATCTGATTTCACCTCTTGATTGTCTTGCACAAACACCTTCGGTATCGTTGACTTAATTATCTTTCATACTTTGAGGAACTCCAAATTTAACCGACATAGATCATGTGATCTCATGAAATTCGGTGTATTCCCCACACCGAAAAGAGGTGGAGTCACTGGCCAAGGTGAAACCAAAACATCCCTAGCTCGCTTAGGTGGAAAACCACTGGCTAGTTCCTTCTGTTGGCAGCATAGTTCAAAGACTAGGAGATTTAGGGAGACCCATACCCACTTTGGTGTACAGTCTTATCTCATGAGAATTACGTGAACCTCCGCCCTTCCCGAAAGAAGGCATCACCACTCATAACTAGCCTATCGGTGCTCAGTTTAAAGTTCCTATTTACATTCAACTCATACATCATCAAAGCTTGCTTTTAGCATGAGGTAGTCATAGCTCATTAGCTGATTTCTCATCTCTTTATTACGTATTATGTGTGAATTGTCCTTACACTTACATATAGAATGTGATTGAGATTTATTTACTCTTTTGATGACTTGTCATTCTTACTTTACATTGATGAAATGTGAATTGTCCTTACATATCATCCTTATTTTACATTGATGAATGTGAATTGTCCTTACATATCATCCTTACTTAATATTGATGAATGTGAATTTTCCATACATATCATCCTTAGGTGTTAATGAGACTAGTCTCACACATTCTAACACCTTCATTCGTGAGTATTCTTTTAACAAATTAGCTTTGGTGTAAGTAAGACTTGTCTCACTTCCTTTAACACCCCATTCTGATCACTTACTTAATTTAGACCCCTTTAATTATGTTGTAACTCACGTTACTTACTTACTTTAGTGTAGTAGCTTGATATCACCGTTTATAGACGTTGACCACTTCATTCAATGAGTTTCATATGTTCATAGTTCATTCTTTTAGAGCATGTTGGGAGTTGTCCCAATGAATGGCATGCCCTTGGGTATGGATTCATTGAATTACTTTAGAACTACTGGAGATGTCATTTCATTATTTTGGCTACACAAGATTGGCATATGATTAGTATTGACATAAATAATTGGCTATAGACTTCATAACTTCTTTGTTGGCCTAAGCCAAAGTTATGTTCATTCATGCTTACATTATTATACCTTTTTCATTAGCCAATTCAATTATTAATCATAACATTATAGCCATTTGCATGTATCTCTTTTACAATGTATTGTTAGCCATTTCATTGCCATAAGCCAACAATCACTCAAATTATGATTTCATGGAGATCTTTTTAGTCAATCTTATAACATAACTTTAGGCATAATGTTTTTAAACATCTTGGACAGAATCATATTAGCATTTGATGAATATATCATCTTCATAACGTCATATTAACAGAAAGCATGCACAACAGACCGTAACATCTTCATACATAACATTTTTCGACATATCTTTAACATAGTATCATTCTTTTAATTCACCTAATAACACTTAGCATCAAACGAGTCCAATTAATAGGTTCATTCAATCATTATTTAATCAAAAACCATACACATTAAGATCAGCCAGCACCACATACCAACAACATGATTTCTAACCTATTCAACATTGAAATCGTAACAAGGATACTAGGGAAAGGAGTTCGACAAGAACGACGGGAAACAACCCTAGTTTTCAAGATCTTTGAATCATTCGAAAGAAAGTTCTCTTGGAGAAAGAAGTCCAGGAGAGAAACCCATACCTTAAGTAGAACTTAATCTACGAAGACCATCTTGAACGAAAACTTGGAGAAACCTTGAAATCGCCTAGGAGAATCAATGGAATTTTCTATTTTTTCTTTCCCTCGCTTGCTTACTGTTTTGCGTCCTTTTTTTCTATAAGTTTGAACGTGATTTTTAGGTTTAAGAACTGATTTTGACTCATTCAACTTGGGGTTTAATAATTTTATTAAATAAATTAATTAACTAATTACTAAAAAAAACCTCCTAGATTGACTAGAACTAGGAAAACACAATACTTGGTCAAATCTGAAATATTTCCTAAGAATTTCGTTTTGACCCTTTAAACTAATTAATTAAATTGCTAAGTTAATTAATTCAGGGACATAGGGTAATTACTAAAGTGACCCTCAATCATTGGAACCAAAATTAACCATTTTGGACCATCCTAGGTTAAGTACTAGGATGTTTCTTGAGTTGTACTAGGTTAGTGTAAGAATTTCAGTTTTACCCCTTTAATTTAATTAATTAAATGGATAATTTAATTAATTAAGTGACCTAGGGTAATTACTAAAGTACCCTTAAGTCGTTATAACCATAACTAATCCTTTGTACCATTCTAAGTTAGGTACTAGGTTTTCTTTTTCTTGTCTCAACCAAAATCTGGAAATAGCTTTGAGATTTCGGTTTTGTCCTTTTAAATTAAATAATTATGCTGATAAAATAATAATTAATTAAGTAGGCTAGGGTAATTACTAAAGTATACCTAAAATTTTAGGACCATAACCAACCTTTTGGACAATCCTAGGTTAGGTACTAGGTTGTCTTTTTCTTGTCTTAACCGAAATCTGGAAATTGCTTTGTGATTTTGGTTTTGCCCCTTTAAATTAATTAATTAAGTTGCTAAATTAATTAACTAAGTAGCCTACAGTAATTATTAAAGTATACCTAGGTTGTTAGGACCTTAACTAACTCTTTGGACCATCCTAGGTTAGCTACTAGGTTGTCTCTTCAACTAGTACTAGGTCAGTGTCAACCCGGTTTAGTCCTAGGTTGTCGGGTGCACTAATTAGTTTATTTCGTTTTGTCCTAGGTTATTTATGGCAGTAGGTTAGAGTCTAGAATTTTTAGGAACTTAGGCCCCACATGGAGTGGTCCCTTGTGCACGTTTGCCCCCCTAACTACCCTAACCAAATTCGGTTAGGGATGTCCTCTCTTGGCCGTATCTTCCCATGTGCTTGCACATGGGTTGCTTGTACTTTCCTAAATAAATATTATTTATAGTTCCTTTGGTAATGTTTACTTATTGTCCCAAGGACCCTCACCATGTCCTTGGGCACTGCTTAATTTACATGATCATGTGCTATGGTTCTAGGCTTGACACTTGGATGCCTAGTACATATTGTGCAGATATTATGATGCGAATATTTTTAGCTTAGGGTATTCCTTGGAGGTACATTTCTTGGACAAGCAATCTTGGATTGGGTAGGACAACCCAAAATTTATTTTACTTGTTCATATATAGAAAATTGGCTAATATCCCTTAGCCAATTTTTCTATACTATGCCCAATTTTTCTCAATATTGGGCATAGGGGTGCCTATGTACCTCTAATATGTATTCTTGAAGACCTACTGGGCTCTTCAGTAGACATGTAATTTTCTGGAATGTTACATTATCCCCCCTTAGGAACATTCGTCCCCGAATGACACTACACATCATTTAAAATAAAGAGGGTGATTTTTGAAAATACTTTAACATGCTTGATCTTTACTCTTTTTGAATATATGATTCACACTTATTCGGGATGATGCATATTACTCAAGCTTATCTAAAGCTTCATATTTGAGATTGAGAAATTTCCTTCTCAATCACACTTAACTTAATGCACGTCACAACTCATGCAACACAAAAATCATGTCTACGCTATACAAAAAAAGCAACATGAATGCAAACGTGAACTCATTTTAACTCACATAGTGCAATTATAATACATATGGACTTACATTACCAAGATTGACTAATGCACTAAAAGTTATGAGTTTCTTTAAACAAAAACCAGACTTAGGAAGAGTATATCTAACCTCAAGAACATAACAAGTTAGGGTAACGAGATCTCATATCGGCCTCGGCCTCCCAACTTGCCCCCTCAACAAGGGTGTTCCTCCATAACACCTTCACGGTGAGAACCTCCCTGTTCTTCATTCGCTTCATTTGACG
The DNA here is from genome assembly GCA_016801875.1 of Solanum sitiens. NCBI lineage: Eukaryota > Viridiplantae > Streptophyta > Magnoliopsida > Solanales > Solanaceae > Solanum > Solanum sitiens. Next base: position 395,259 of record JABWTJ010000842.1, read on the forward strand.
ATCTAAAATTGCAAACGGAACCTCTTCATAAGGAAAGATTCCCATCGACTCCTAACCCCTCGACGGGTAGGATGGACGTTGGATCATCTAGACACTTCTCAAGCATCGAAACATGAAACACTGGATGAACAGAAGCCAAGTCATTTGGTAATTTTACCTACTTGCTGTAAGATCTCATAATGACCTATATACCTCAGACTCAACTTCCCTTTCTTACAAACCCCATATATACTACGGACACAGAGTCTATGGAAGAAACTTCTTGTTCTAAGTTTTTGACTCTTACTAAGTGGCATAAGTATCCCTTAGACATCATATTATTAGCTTTAAGATTGGAAATTATTTGTCCTATTGGATTTGAACCACGCCCTTCTCATTTTTAACCCAACTTATTTGGAAACTGAAGCCTTACTACTCTATTTCGACAGTCTATGGTGGCATAACACTTATAAAGAAAATCATTACCTAATCCATATCCTTGAGCTGGTATGCAGCCAACTTAGCTTTCTCCTCTTCATCAGTACTCATAGCAGGCTTTTAGACATTACCATGATTCACCTCCATGCGAACAACCACACTCACCACACGTCTTTCGTCCACGTTGGGCATTTCCATTATGGACCCTTTTTGGGAAGGCTAGATCTTGAGTCTGGTGCCTTAGACCACTTGGCCATCCTAATTCTTGTGTGCATTCTTCTACGCATTCACACAAGAAGGAAGTTAGATACTTATAATGACACAAAGTGTCAAAGCTCTAGATAGCACGATAAAGAGTAGAAGAAGGGAAGATTTCCTATCATCGCATAGTATCTAAGTCATGATTGTGGCGCGCTTCACAACCATAAGTCAGAAACTACATAACGTGGTTGTGTTGAGCTGTAGATCCTAGGTAATTTAACCTCATGCTCTGATACCAAGTTTTTAACGACCCGGATTCTTGAATCCGAATTGCCACCGGCGTCGTTGACCTCTTAGAGGTCGCAGACAAGCCTCTTCTTGCATTCATCATATTCATATGGTTAATTTTAGCGGAAAATTTAAAAATTTAAACGTATGAAGTATACATAGACATCATATAGTTATTTCATGAATTCGTCATATACTAAGCTCAACATAAATGTAACAACCATCTATCATAAGAATCAATTCAAAACAGAATAAGAATATATCATAAATACGTTTGCCAAACACGGCCTTATTACAAAAGCTTCTAAATGAAAGTACAAAAGAAACGCTAGGGAAAACATCCACTAGCTATGTCTAAGACTAAGGCTAGACTAAAACTATAGCATCCTCGAAATTATGAGGACCTACCAAATGGTTTGGAGAAACGCTGAAGTCCAAACCGCTGCAATTGTCGTCAACCTGTCCTCTGACCATACTTAGTACACCACTTGTACTAAGTATGGGTGTATGCACACATACACATAAAGCTATGCATGATCAATGAAAGCACTTCCTAAGCAACATGCCATTTCTCGAAAGTCTAGTCATTAGACTTTCCTAATTAGTTAGTTGTGAATTGTGGTATGAATATGATGTATTTTAATGCATTCAAAGCACACAACTCATTTTATATATGATTAAAAGACATTAGTATCATCAATATAATTTTAGAAAAACTCGAGCGAAGATTTGAGATTTTGATCTTCTAGGCCGAGAGCTCCTCTTTGTACACTTAGATTATTTTTCAGTCTTTTTCTTCTTCTTGTTGTGTAATTCAATAACTCCTTTGGTCCTATGTTTTACTTAAGTGCAATGATTGATTGTAGTCCCATACCCACAATGAATCAAGTAAGTAATTCAAGAGATTAAGGAAATGACTTAACTACAATTTGGGGCATGAATATATTTATAAGTCAATACTTATTGCCTATACTCATTCTTTAGTTGATTGCATAGTGTGCATAGTTCTTGGGGCATATCATTAAAGCTTATGATCTTGCTTACTTTGGGCATGAATTCCTTATAAACCAATCTTTAGTGACAATTCCTATTACTGTATTATTGGCCTAATGTAAGAAGTCATTATAAGTCAATCTTATTTTGCTAATATCTTTTGGCAATTATATAAAGTCATTATAAGCCAATTTATTTAGCTTTATCATTTTATTAACGTTAGGATTCATTATTATCTATGCCCTTTACTTATAGTAAACTTTATTGGACAGATTTGACTATCCTTACAACAAGTTATTCATTACATCAAGTATTCATTACATTTCATAAGCCATTCTCTATTGATTATGCCATTGATTTCATTACTTTCATGTTTTATATATTATACATTTCATATAGACGAGACCTTGGAATCATTGATATAGCATTAAGACATCTCAAGTGAGGACCTAACATATGGGACCTCATTCTGAGGGCCTTCTTTAGCCAACACAGAGTCTGCTTCATTCGTTCATTCGTACTTCACATTATTCATTTCATTCATTCGTAGGCTGATGTAAACACCAGCTATACATAGGATTAAGTTTAAGACTCTCATCGGGATCATGAAGTGCAATGACCAAGAATGACCTAATGTCATTACTTGAATCTGATTTCACCTCCTGATTGTCTTGCACAAACACCTTCGGTATCGTTGATTTAATTCTATTTCATACTTTGAAGAAATCTAACTTTAACCGACATAGATCATGTGAGCTCATGAAATCTGGTGTCTTCCCCACACCGAAAAGAGGTGGAGTCACTGGCCAAGGTGAAACCAAAACATCCCTAGCTCGCTTAGGTGGAAAACCACTGGCTAGTTCCCTATGTTGGCAGCATAGTTCAAAGACTAGAAGATTTAGAGAGACCCATACCCACCTTGGTGGACAGTCTCATCTCATGAGAATTACGTGAACCTCCGCCCTTCCCGAAAGAAGGCATCACCACACATAACTAGCCTATTGGTGCTCAGTTTAAAGTTCCTATTAACATTCAACTCATACATCATCAAAGCTTGCTTCTAGCATGAGGTAGTCATACCTCATTAGCTGATTTCTCATCTCTTCTTTACGTATTAAGTGTGAATTGTCCTTACACTTACATATAGAATGTGATTGAGATTTATTTACTCTTTTGATGACTTGTCATCCTTACTTTACATTGATGAAATGTGAATCGTCCTTACATATCATCCTTATTTTACATTGATGAATGTGAATACTCCTTACATATCATCCTTACTTTATATTGATGAATGTGAATTAACCTTACATATCATCCTTAGGTGTTAATGAGACTAGTCTCAGACATTCTAACACCTTCATTCGTGAGTATTCTTTTAACAAATTAGCTTTGGTGTAAGTAAGACTTGTCTCACTTCCTTTAACATCCCATTCTGATCACTTACTTAATTTAGACCCTTTTAATTATGTTATAACTCACGTTACTTACTTACTTTAGTGTAGTAGCTTGATATCACCGTTTATGGACGATGACCACTTCATTCAATGAGTTTCATGTGTTCATTGTTCATTCTTTTAGAGCATGTTGGGAGTTGTCCCAATGAATGGCATGCTCTTGGGTATGGATTCATTGAATTACTTTAGAACTACTAGAGACGTCATATCATTATTTTGGCTACACAAGATTGGCATATGATTAGTATTGGTATAAACAATTGGCTATAGACTTCATAACTTCTTTGTTGGCATAAGCCAAATTTATGTTCATTCATGCTTACATTATTATACCTTATTCATTATCCAATTCAATTATTAATCATAAAAATTATAGCCATTTGCATGAATCCCTTTTGGACAATGTATTGTTAGCCATTTTATTGGCATAAGCCAACAATCACTCAAATTATGATTTCATGGAGATCTTTTTAGTCAATCTTGTAACATAACTTTAGGCATAACGTTTTTAAACATATTGGACAGCATCATATTATCATTTGGTGAATATATCATCTTCATAACGTCATATTAACAGCAAGCATGCACAACAGACCGTAACATCTTCATACATAACATTTTCGTACATATCTTTAACATAGTATCATTCTTTTAATTCACATAATAACACTTAGCATCAAACGAGTCCAATTAATAGGTTCATTCAACCATTATTTAATCAAAAACCATACACATTAAGATCATCCAGCACCACATACCAACAACATGATTTCTAACTTATTCAACATTGAAATCGTAACAAGGATACTAGGGAAAGGAGTTCTTCAAGAACGACGGGAAACAACCCTAGTTTTCAAGATCTTTGAATCATTCGAAAGAAAGTTCTCTTGGAGAAAGAAGTCCAGGAGAAAAACCCATACCTTAAGTAGAATTTAATCTACGAAGACCATCTTGAACGAAAACTTGGAGAAACCTTGAAATCGCCTAGGAGAATCAATGGAATTTTCTGTTTTTTCTTTCCCTCACTTGCTTACTGTTTTGCGTCCTTTTTTTTCTATAAGTTTGAAGGTGATTTTTAGGTTTAAGAAAAGATCTTGACTCATTCAACTTAGGTTTTAATAAGTTAATTAAATAAATTAATTAACTATTTACTAAAAAAAAACTCCAAGATTGACTAGAACTAGGAAAACACAATACTTGGTCAAATCTGAAATATTTCCTAAGAATTTCGTTTTGACCATTTAAAATAATTAATTAAATGGCTAATTTAATTAATTAAGGAACCTAGGGTAATTATTAAAGTGCCCCTAAATCATTGGAACCAAAATTAACCCTTTTGGACCATCCTAGGTTAAGTACTAGGATGTTTCTTGAGTTGTACTAGGTTAGTATAAGAATTTCGGTTTTATCCCTTTAATTTAATTAATTAAATGGATAATTTAATTAATTAAGTGACCTAGGGTAATTGCTAAAGTACCCTTAAGTCGTTATAACTATAACTAATCTTTTGGACCATCCTAGGTTAGGTACTAGGTTGTCTTTTTATTGTCTCAACCGAAATCTGGAAATTGCTTTGTGATTTCAGTTTTGTACTTTTAAATTAATTAATTATGCTGATAAATTAATTATTAAGTAGCCGAAGGTAATTACTAAATTATCTCTAAGTTTGTAAGACCATAACTAACCTTTTGGACAATCCTAGGTTAGGTACTAGGTTGTCTTTTTCTTGTCTTAACCAAAATCTGGAAATTACATTGTGATTTCGGTTTTGTCCCTTTAAATTAATTAATTAAGTTGCTAAATTAATTAATTAAGTAGCCTAGGGTAATTACTAAAGTATCCCTAGGTTTTGAGGACCTTAACTAACTCTTTGGACCATCCTAGGTTAGCTACTAGGTTGTCTCTTCAACTAGTACTAGGTTAGTGACAACCCGGTTTAGTCCTAGGTTGTCGGGTGCACTAATTAGTTTATTTCGTTTGGTCCTAGGTTAGTTAGTTATTTAGGGCAGTAGGTTAGAGTCTATAATTGTTTTGGAAGTTAGGTCCGACATGGAGTGGTCCCTTGCATGTTTTTCCCCCTAACTACCCTAACCAAATTCGGTTAGGGTGGTCCCCTCTTGGCCGTGTCTCCCCATGTGCTTGCACATGGGCTTGATCATGGGTTGCTTGTACTTTTCTAACTAACTATTATTTATGATTCCTTTGGGAATGTTTACTTATTGTCCCAAGGACCCTCACCATGTCCTTGGGCACTACTTAATTTACATGATTATTTTAAATGGTCATGTGCTATAGTTCTAGGATTGACACTTGGATGCCTAGTACATATTGTGCAGATATTATGAAGCGAATATTTTTTGCTTAGGGTCTTCCTCGCAGGTACATTTCTTGGAAAAGCAATCTTGGATTGGGTAGGACAACCCAAAATGTATTTTACTTGTTCATACATAGAAAATTGGCTAATATCCCTTAGCCAATTTTTCTATACTATGCCCAATTTTTCTCAATATTGGGCATGGGGGTGCCTATGTACCCCTAAGACGTATTCTTAAAGACCTACTGCGCTCTTCAGTAGACATATAATTTTCCGGAATGTTACATCACAATTTTATAAACATGAAATCAAGATCACAAGACCCACATTACAGGCCAATTTGAGAAAATATGAGGATCATGGGTTGTTCATGAAATTGGATTGAAATTCATAATAAAAAACTATGATTAATCATAACTCCATCATTAGATTCTCTTTGGAAAACGTTTGACAATGAACCCATGGCTAGATTCAAAGATAGGATTTTGACCCTTAAATCATGTTGAAAAACCATTGAAAGAACTCCTTAGATGAATGGTTAACTTTGGATCCAGAGTTACCATACCTTAATACAAGAGAAGCCACGAAATTTGGAGAAGAACACACTTTAAATAAATCCCCATGGTCTGTTCTTGAGCTTGTTCTTCAATGGAGGTTTTGGGTTTTTCATATTTTGGAGGGAAGGTTTGATTTGGAAGAGTGAAATTCTAAATTGGAGTTTAGGATTATAAAGTGACTTAAATAACCTAAAAATATACAAAATAGTTGTCCATACTTTATTTGGGACGTGGGATGAATTTACTAACTCACCCCTAGCTTGGCAGCATTTCGTGGCAGTGGTGCAGGTCTAAACTACGGATGCTAGTGACGGGGCATCGTTTGATCGATGAGTCTTGTTGTTTCTCCATCGTTTGTGACTCAGACACCACATTTGGGGGTTGATATCACATGTCTAAGTGTGGAGCAACTCCCTCAATGATTGGGCGTCGGTCATAGTATGGGGCACATTAAAGTTCCCCCTACTAGCCACGGGAAGTTAATGCAAGTCGATAGGTCCTTCAAGAAGTTCACACCAGGATTGAAGAAGCGGGTTTGATAGAACCAGGGTCAGCGAAAGACGATGGAAAAGGCGGGTGAGGGAATCAGAAAGGGTCTCAAAAATCGTGCGGGCGGGCTTTTGGGCACACGGAAAAATGGAAGTGGGTGGAGGGTGGCTTGGGCGTCGTTTGGACACTACCTAGGCAGTGTACTACCAATTTTTGGGTCCTCCTCAAGGACCATTTGGGTAGTCCTTGGGGAGTCGTGCCCAGAATTTTTGGCCTTAAATATGTCCATATTTTAGTTAGGATCCTCCCCTATCAATTTAGACCCCAAACAACACATAAAACATACAAAGGCACACTTGAACACACTAGCACGTCCAAAGGCTAACTTTCAAACGCCTTGGACGTTTAACCTCCGAACCACTTCAAATCAACTTTAAAAGTTGTAAAACAATTTATTTACATGTTATTAACCCTTTAAGGAACATGTGAGTCTCTAGATACCTTAGTTCATTTTGAGGATCGTTACAATATCACCCACTTGTGAACATTTGTCCTCGAATGACACTAGGAATATTTTAGAAACTTTCAAGGACATAATGAACCATAGAGCAGCTCACAACATTCAACATGTTATAACACAATAGTCAATGCACCAAACTTACAAGGAACACCAACATCATACTATCATGCATTTAAAGCAGCACAATCCAACATGGACTACTCCTACAAATATCTTCATACATACATGTTTCTTCATACTCATTGCCATTTGGAGGAACTACCTTCTCCAACTTTAGGCATGCTCATCATTTCATCATAAGGCCTAAAATGTACTAACTTTCAATTCACATATAGGCATGATCAATAAAAATCTTTATTATTTAGATATTATACCATTAAAGGTCATACATATCATCATCATGTTTAGTATTGTTCAAGGAGGAACTACCTTCTCCTAGTCACAACATACTCACATGGAATCTTAAGGTTTACATACAAGCATTCAACAAAGGTCAATTCACTTAAGGAGAAATTCACAACTCTTAACCAAACATTCTCATATTATCTTCTTCATGAAGTCAAGATGGTAAATCACACCTAATAAATCACAATATTTGAAAGTTATTTGACGTAGTTCAATTTCTAGCATTACACTAGTCTTCATAAACATGCATCATTTAGCGAAATTCTTTCAATAGGCACACATAATGACATTGTCTAGATATACCTTCACTTTCAAGAGTGAGCCTACATTAACACTTCCCAATCACAAAAAATCACCTATTCTTAAAAGAACTCATCATTTATTATTTAAGGAAAACTCAACTTCCCATTTTCGGGCCAAAACACCACACATTAGAACTGACATCAGCTTGTTCATTTAAACCATCTCATGAAGTCCAATGCACATTTAGCATCTCAAGATACTAAACAGCATGAGCAACATTCAATTTTTCAAAATCTCTTTTTATGCAATATGAATTCTTCAAAACATGCTTAACATAGTGTCAATTAATACATGCATAAAATATTTAGGTCATGCAACTTATGCTAATGTGCAAGACTCCCTTACATGGAAAAGCTACTTAGGAACTCTTTGGTTTCAAGATTTAGTAAGAATAGAAGGAAAAGATAGGAATATCAACAACCTTACTACTCACATAATCATCCCCCACTTAGGGTAAACCCATTTAAGAGCAACTTATCACAACATAAGGAAACTTTAGCTTACCAATCTTAATATCTAAGCACATCATCCACCTTTTAGGATCAAGATTATGTTAACCCTTCTTAACATCACCTTAAAGTGATTCTCAACATAGAGAAATTCAAGGGACTCAACATGGGAACATTAAGGGTACTCAAAATATTACCATCTAGGCATATTATCCCCCACTTGGGGTAAGCCAATTCGTTTATTCATCATATCGTGCCCTTATTCATCAAGGTCAAGGCAATTAAAGACCAAACCTACTTACTCCTACCATAAGAGGGTTTGACACCATTGAGGATTCCACTCCTAATCTCATATCAAGAAATCTACTAACTCAATCATCAAGAGGTACTCAAGCATCATCATTCCTCTAAGACTAACACCCAAAGAAAACTCATAACAATCAAGTTAGGTCAAACTACCAAACTACATGAGGTCTTAACTACTCCATCAATACTAAGGTTAATCCCTTATTTTATCACACTTTCCCACCAAGTCATAAGAATGTAAGTAGTTCCAGTTCAAGCCTACAAAGTTCATCACCTTAGGCAACTCATCTCTAGCCTTTAGAGAATCTTCCTCACTCTTAGGACTATAGAAATCCCGAATTCTAACCAATCATAAAAACACATGTTGGGACACTTAAGGTTCACCACCACTTCTTCAAGAGATTTATGGTAACCATCCTCGCTAGTAAAACCTTAGGGAAAACATAGAAGAGACTTGGACATGAAGGTCTCTTTCTTTTCTTTCAACATTAGGGCAAAGTAACTTCTAGGTCATTTCAACCAACATTACCATCCTTGATTGAAACATCCAACCAACCATGCTCAAGTAGAATCTATGCACCTTCTTTAGATGACCATACTTTGAATCAAACTTACAAGACAACTAACCACTTTATAGTTGGTCAACATCAATTCTTTTTCTCTCCCCGTGAACTAAGGGGTACATGCATCCTTCTAAGTCAAATTTAGGGGCAAACATAATCCCAACTTATGGAATAAAACCCTTTCTTCCATTTTAAGGAGCAAGTCTATACAAAAGACTCCAGTCACACAAGGACAACTAATAAGCATTACTAATATACAAAGGCAACATCAACTTCACTATATACCACATTTTTTTCAAAACCTTCCAAGCTTATATCATAACATTATACTATCATTATACATAATGATAGGGCAACTCATTACCCCAACAAGGACTTCATTCTACCTTAGCAACTCTTATAAGGCTATAACCATATCATAATATAACTTCTCAAACATAACATCTCACTTCTTATGAATCATCTATAGCCATCAATGGCATCACATCAAAACATTCAAAATTCACCTTCACATATACTCATCTAGTCACAATAACCATAGTAAGTATCAAAACTCATCTTTTCTCCCTCAAGCCTTGAGACATCATGTAAGTTCCCTCTAAAATGAATTAAGGTGTCTTGAGCCTCACATGTTCCTAAAAAGGTTTAAAATATGTTAATTAAGTTTTTACAGTATGCATGCTTTATTTGAAGTGATTTGGAGGTCATACATCTAAGAACGTCCGATGACGTTCGAAAGTTAGCCTTAAGATGTGCATGTGTGTCTTGGTGTGCCTTGGCACGTTTTACGTATTTGTTTTGGTTAAAATTGATATGGAAGGTCCTTAAATGGTATATGATAGTATTTACGTTGGAAACATATGGGAACAACTCCCCAAGGACCACCCAAGGGGTCCTTGAGGAGGACCCAAAGGCTGCCTAAACACTATCTTGGTAGTGTCAATCGACGCCCAAGGAACGACGGACGGTCAGTCCATCTATGCCTCGTCGTCTGGGGGGCGTAGCCCTATACTTAGAATGGGGGAATCTTAACCCAAGTTTTGAGACTCAGACCCAAAAGATGATTGCCATTACAGACCGTCGATGGGTTTACGAGGCGTAGGTAGTGGGCGTCGATGCTGCCTGCAATTCTGCAGCATGCACACTGCCATGCTAAGGGGTGAATGGGAAATTCACCCCACATCCTAAATTGACCCTAAGCAGTTATTCTATGTACTTTTGGGTAAATTAAGTTGGTTAAAAATATCAAAACCCCAATTAGACTTCATTCTTCAAATTTCATCATTCCATCTCAAAATAAAACCTCTCTAGAAACCTCCATTGGAGATGAAGCTCAAGAACATCTTGGTTGATGGATTGTGATGGTTTCTTCATCAATTTTTCGTGGTTTTCTCCTATAATGAGGTATGGTGTTCCTTTATATTTAGATAACCTTTCATCGAAAGAGTTCCTTCCAATGTTTTCAAAGAGATTCCATGATCAAATTGTGTATCTTTCAATCTAGCCATGGGTTCTTTCTCAAATTGATTTCAAAAGCATGTTTACGATGAATTATGGATTATATACTGTTTATAATGATGTTTTCAATCAAATTTCATGATGAACCCATGTTCCTCCCAATTTCTCAATTTAGCCTATAATGTGGGTGATATGATCTTGTTGAAATGTTGTTAGTTGTGATTTCGATCATGTTAATGTATAGCTATTATTTTCTTTACGAATTTCTTATGAATTATTGTTAATTGATAAATGTGGATCTAGGTTTATAGATTTGGTAAGTTGACCAATATTCCTCCATTGTCTATAGAATTGGTGATGTAGTGTACATAATGTGATCTTGATCCTATGATGGTTGAAGCATGATTTCGTATATGGTATGATACTTTTAGCTACTTTACTATATATGAATTATTGATGAATTATGATTATTGATCAATAATGATCAAAACATGGAGAATTGGTGAGTTTGCCCTGCTTCTTCTACTTTTCTATAGAATTGTTAGTTGTATTGGCTTTGTATGGCATTGTGTGGTATGGTCCACTTATGGTGGCGGTGTTTACTTCTTTTCAACCTATATATGTGTTTATAATGGCATTTAAGGCAAGTTGTTTAATTGTGAAGTGTGGTTATGATGATCACACCTATGAAGTTATATGCCTAGCCTCCTACTCTAGTAGCATGTTCTAGGTATTGATGATGTCTTCTATAATTGAATAATGTTATTAGGGTTAGGTGTGGTTTATATGCTGCCATTGATGAAGTAATAATGGTTAATGACCCTTACCTATGTAACCCTATATGAATGTGTGATATTATCCAATGTTAGGAGTCTTGAATGCAAATGTTAAAGTTGCCTTGTCTGCTATGCTAGTATGTGGTGTGTGGTCTATGCTTGAATGTGCATTATTGTCTTAAGAGGGTGGCTGACTTAATGTGATATTGCTAGCCATTATGTGATCATGTTGACCAATGTACACACATTCACACCTCATGCATGTTTATAAGTAGTATAGGTTCATGGTATCCAATGAAAGGATAATTCTCATATACACTAATGTCTACTACAATGCATGTAAAGTATATGTCCATGAAGTATGATGTCGATCTTAACTAGGATGACTTGATAGGTGTACTATGTTTAGGCAATGGTATGGGACTTTGCCTATACATTGCACATGTCTACCTTGATAGAATAGTTCCTAGCGTGATTACTCTATGTATATGATATGAATGTATGATTAAGCTATGAACATGAAAGTATATGATATGATGAAGTATGAATATATATAGTGTCTAAATGTGTTTATATGAAAGGATTGCTCATATAGTTACACTTATACACTTATGCATGAACGAAGTGGAGTATGAACATGTGTGGTCCAAGGGTGTTTATGTGAAAGGTTTTCTCACATATATGTACACACACATGAAAGAATGTATATGATGCTTGTATGATGATCTAGTAAAGAGAGGGTATCTTGAAATGTGTTCTAAATTGTATCCTAAACTAGATGGTTCTTGAATATGCTATGTCCATGTGAAAGGTTTTCTCACATGATATAGGTTGATGAAAGGACTTTCTCATATATAACCTATGAGATAATCATATGAGGAGTTAATTCCTCTAAAGCCTATGTTTTATAAAATAATGTTAACAAAGGCTTTTCAATAGAGGAAACTTAGTTTAGCACTGAGTGAACTTGAAGATGAGGGGTGTCCCTTCCCAATGTGGGAAGGCAGGTTCACCAAAGTCCTCACGAGGTGGATAACTACAATGCTCTATTTGGCATAAAGAGGGTTTACATATATGCCTCCAAGTTCCATAAACTATGTTGCTCCATAGGATCTAGAAAGTGATATCACCTAATATGCTAGCGTGATGTTAATGTTCTACCTTGGCAAAGTAGAGCACCTTCCATCGGTATAAGGTTCTACGACACCGGATTCCATGTTTAGCACCCATGGTCTTAGTGTCGATTAAGGTTATAGTTTCCCTAAAGTAAAATGTACAATGGCAGTAATGCAAGGAACCCTAACTATGATAACCTAAGGGAAGTCGCTTAGGATAGGTGAGAGTAATGAACTTACATATGCATTGCACAAGTAGCTCTTGAAGGGAGTTCTAGGAAAGTGTTCTATATGTATTTGTGTATGTTTATGTTCCTTATGCATGACATTATAGTATGGTCTACTTGTTATAGTGATGTCCATAGTATGAGTCCTATTGAGTCTATGTGATGTGGTCTTACCTTATATGAATAATGTTGGTCCTATTGACTATATGATGAAGGTATTACTTGGTATGTATGAAGTTTGCTATACTTGCCATGTTGATGTATGAAGTAAATGATATTCTTGTGGTCTCTTTGTGAGTTGACTTACTATGTGTGAGGTCATGGGGCTTCACATGTACATTGCAATAGTAGACTTAGATTGGAGTTATGAGTAAGGTCTTATGATGTCTTATGAAGTGAAGTCCAAGTTGCTAATGTTGACTATTGCCTCTTATGTTGTTATTGGTAGTGTTGATTTACATGATGTCATGGAATAAGTCTTATATGAGGTTTATGCATTATGTTGGTTCATATGTGAAATAGGTATATTAGGTTATGCTTTGTTCCTATTAATGCCTATCTACCTCATGGATCCTATCACTATATCTTCCCCTGATCCCCTTCTATCCCACTTATTCTACCTGACGACCTCACCCTTTTTGGTAAGGCGACCCCAAAAACCATCAACACCATTAATAACATACGCCAACTTTTCTATACCCTTTCCAACCAGACTATTAATAAGACGAAATCTAAGGTACTTGTTTCTAAGACTTGCACTGCCTTTACTTTTAGCATTATCACCACTACTCTAGGCATTCCTACAAACAAAAGCTTTGGTAAATATCTAGGATTTCCCATTCTCTACCACAATCCCAAAACCCGCGACTTCTCTTATATTTTTGACAAAATGAATTCTAAACTTTCTAGATGGAAGATTAATGTCCTCTCATTGGAAGGCAAGTCCACCCTAGTCAGAAAAACCCTAAACACTATCCCTAATTACCCTATGTAGTTTACAAAGCTCCTGCAATCTACCCTCCATCGTATTTGTAGGATCTCAAGAAATTTTATTTGGGGTAGTACTTCGGTGAAGAGAAGAACTCACTATGTTAGTTCGTCCACAATTATGATGCGCAAAGTTTTCGGTGGTCTAGGCATCCATAAAGCTATCAAATAAAAAACAAAGATATGCTAGCCTATCTTACTTGGAGGCTACTCACCAAGCCACTAGCTTTATGGGCTGACTGCTTTATTAAGAAATATAAATTGAACTCCAAACCTTCCAATTGTTTTAGTATTTGGAAGAATATTTGTGAGGGCTGGACTATTTGTTGTAAAGGTGTCTGCCGGGTTATAGGTACGGGTGACCTAGTAAACATTTGGAATAATAATTGGATACCCCCAGCTAATGACCTTAGAAACCTCATCCATGGCCCCATCAATATTTTCGATACTCATAAACGAGTTATTGATACCCTCATTTGTTCCCTTAATTCCAATGGAACTTTTTCAGTTTTGTCAATATATAAGCTCTTTATAGATACTAAATTAAATTCCCTTTGTTCAGTCGCATCTGGAAAACTAAGACCCTCAACAAAATCAAGTATTTCCTTTGGCAATCCTTCCAAAATCAACTCCCTACTAAATACTATCTCAACACCCTTCACATTATCCCTTCCAATATTTGTTCCATTTGTCAAAATATTGTAGAAGATGTTAAACATATTTTTACTGAATGCTTTATCGCTTTAGATATTTGGGACCATCTTGGAATACTTACTCCTATTCCAATGGATAACCAATACCATCGGCTCCTCCAATAAAAATTCTTAACCCTACCCTGCATAACCCTATTCTTAAATGGTAAGGGAATTTGTTTATGCCTTTGCACTTTGGTTACTCTCGGAAAATAGGACCATAATGTATTTAATAAAACCATTAACAAAGTTCCAGCTAGCCAGATCATTAATGCAACTTTTGAGTTTATGTGTTACACCCTCAAAAATGATTTAGGTGAACTAGATCCTAAAATGTGTGTCATGATATTTTAAAGTCTTAAAATGGTTAATTATTTTGTTTATAGGCAGTTTTTAAAGTTTGGATGAGTTTGGATGTCAAACATCCAAGAACGTCCGAAAGATGTACCTTGAAACGTGCTTGTGTGCCTTAGTGTGTTTTGGCAAGTTTTACGTGTTCGTTTGATGAAATTGATGTGAGTGGTCCTTAACATGTATACAAGAGTAATTGAGGTGGAAAAGTCTGGGCTAAACTCCCCAAGGACCAACCAAAGGGTCTTTGA
This sequence comes from Solanum sitiens, assembly GCA_016801875.1. NCBI lineage: Eukaryota > Viridiplantae > Streptophyta > Magnoliopsida > Solanales > Solanaceae > Solanum > Solanum sitiens. The sequence continues at coordinate 410,378 of JABWTJ010000842.1, forward strand.
TGAGGACCTAAGCCTTGGGCTAGCAAGCTGCCCAAGGCAGCAAGATTTGTTTTTTGTCGGAACCAGTCCGTGTTGCGCACTTGGATCATGGAGGGACAAATTTTGGTCTGCGTCACAGGCCACGTCGCGGACTCCATTGTCTCAGAATTTATTTTTGAAAACCTTGCGGGAGCAGCTCCTCATCGCAAACTTCTTTCCCGACGATAATTCTGAAAATGTAAGTTGAGTTTTACTTGGCTAAAAGGTTTTATAAGTTCATGGGTCTTTTGGGTATTTTTTGGACTAATTATAGGAGGTTATTGAACCTTTTTAAACCCAATTCACCCTTCAAATCAAAACCCTCAAGTCCAAAACAAAACCTCTCCATTCCTTCTCTCCAAAAACCTCCACTGATGAAGCTTTGAAGCTCCAACGAAGAAGACAGATTTTTCAAGTTTTTCTCCATCAATCTTGTGGGATTTTCTTTAAAATTAAGGTATGGTTCTTCATCCTTGAATCATCTTCTATTCAAGGAGCCAATTTCAAAAGGTTTCAAAGATGATCAAAAACATGAAATCTTCTATTTTGAATTCTAGCCATGGGCTCTTGCATAAAAGATTTTGAATAAAAGATTTATGATATAATTGATCTTAATTGAATAATTTTAGATCAAAATTCCTATGAATCCATGAAAATCATGAAATCCTAATTTTTTGATCTAATGTGGAGATTTGATCATGACTTGATGTTAGTAATCTTGTGTAGATTATATTGGGCTATTGATGTATGTATGAATTATGTTAGAATTGTATATAGGTTATCCTAATTTGATGAAATTCATATTGTATTATCTTGGATCATTGTATATTGTGAGTATTGGATTGAATTGGTGGCTATGGATATTGGTAAGAGCCTTGGTGTATTGGATTGGTTGAATTGGCTATGGATTGGAGTTGTTGAGATTGATTGGTATTGTCACATTCGGGGAGCACCCTGTCACAACCCGAAACCATACCCTAGAAGATAGGGTGCAATCTCGGATTGCGACCGGCGTCGTCGAACTCTCAGAGTTCTAAAACAAGCATCATTCATATCATTCATTGCATATACATAGTGAAAAGTAGTGCGGAATTAAAACTTTTCACAAAAACATAATATAGTCTTTAAAACTCCTTCATATAAAGTAATAGAAATGCTAAGTCTCAGTCTCATCATCTTAAGACACAAGAGTACTTTAATACGAAAATAGAAATAACATAGTCTTATTACAATACTTCATAAAAGAAACATAAGATGACATATATGTGCTCTCGATACAAATGAGGACACACTTCAATTCTTCTACTCGGACGATCCTTCTAAGCCCAAGTCTTCTTCTCCAAAAGCTCCTTACCTACCAAGGACTATTGATAGAAAATAAAGCATGGAATTAGTGCAACCACATGTACTAGGTATGTCTATATGCATAAAATCATGAAAATGGACTTTATTGGAAATATGCATCTTTTCATTTAATAAATCATAGTGTAAACATACGAACATCATTTAGCAATTAAGAAACACATAAGATAACATTTAATCGAAAATAACATTTAAGGAACTCACTTTACAGTGAGCTATAGTCACTGTACAGTGAATTAATTCACTGTTACAGTGAATCACTTCATCCTTCACCCTAAGTCTTCCTAGCATGTAATTCCCTCACTTAAAGTCATTATAAGATTCACTTAAGTCACACAAAGAGAGACCGCCCATACACCCTCTCTAGATGTGCCTAAAAGACACTTAAGATTACCTACGATGAGTCACATACATACTTAGAAAACAATCATAAACATTTATGTAAGATTCATCTACCAAAGGTGATTTCCAAGGTTCACTTGAGTGAGTGTGGAGCGACCACCCATACAATCTCTATCACACACACACAAGAGATCCTATAGACTACCTATAATAGAATCATTCTCACTAAACACACCAACACTTAAATGATAAGACATTCTCCTTCCAAAGCCTATCAAAAGACCTACTTAAGTAAATCGAGAAGATAAAGTCCATAGTGAAATAACCTCTTCAAGATTACCTAAATAGTCCTTAAGACTTCCTAAGGTTTAGATCATGTCAACAAGATTAACCAACTTCCCTAACTAGAGTCATCCTCAAGACTTCCAAAGATAAGACATGAAGAGACCATCCTTTCATGTCCTCCTCACACTTTAGCTAAGGAATGCTTAAGTCACTTTATATTAGGTACTCAACCATTTACATAGTCATTAACATAGGTCATTAGTTCATTAAGACTCATACATCACCTAAGACACTCACATAATGGATCACATAATGGTCTTTGGACAAGACCTAGGAACTCCACATAACACCTTCAAAGTCTATTTTGCAATGTGTAGATAGCGTCCCATACCACCACCTAAACCTCATAAACTTATCTAATGCTAATAGGTATTCCACATGATGAGAATAGGCAATAACCGACATAGACCATGGTAGCAAGACATGGAATCCAAAGTTCTATCCTACTTCGATGAGGTTGTTCTACTTGCCAATGGTAGAACTTGGACACATCCCATATAGGCACATGGTTAAGGAATATGAAGAGTGTACGAAGCATTCAGTCTATTCTTTAACTGAATCCACTTAACCCTACTCATACTCACTCGGTGCTAGCCTTCGTTCTCATAGATTAGTTCACATTAAGGTTCATATAAATAGGTCTCATATCTAGTTCATGACCCCCTTTACATTCACCCTACCAAAGCAAGTTCCACTAGGGCATATCTCACTTTAGCAACAAGAAGCTCATAGCGAATTTCCTAAGGTATGATATGATGCCGTTCCAGCCAACCATCCCTAAGTCCATCACTCATAACATGAAGGATACCATTACGGCTAACTACTTTACAATTCATAACCTCGCCACTAAGTTCAAGGTTCCACATAACATTGACCTTCTTATCATTAAGGTCCCACCTATATTTATTATTCAAGACTAAGAGTTATAACACCTTATATCAAGATATCACATACTCATTATCATATATACATCCAGCAGGAGATACAAGTCAACTAAGACAAGACATCACATACTTCACTTTTAACACATAATACAAGCCATTCTAGAAACACTTCTAAAACAACCTAACATCCTCAAGTCATCCTATATATAATCTTAACATCATTAATATACTCAACATAGACTCACAAAGTCAAGTAGGAATAACCAAGACTTAACCCTAACACTATACTCATAATGTCAAGTCAAAGTCTAACATGATCACTTAAGGCAACATAACTAGAAGAATACATACATGACTATATAACTTCACATGTAGATAAGAAATATCATACTCACATCATCAACTACATAAATAGGCACATAACTTCAAGTAATATCCAATAAGGCCATGCTCATAATATTGCATAAAGTAACACCGACAAGGCCACATCAATTGCAAATTAAACACATAACACCGCCACCATAAGTGGACCATACCAATCACAATAGAATCGAAGTATAATTAATATCAAATTAAGGAAAACGGGGCAGCATACCTTCATACCCATATCCACACTTCAATTCAATGCCAAATCATCCAATTCAACACCACAAGGCCCTCACCCATGGCCATGAATAACAATTCAAAGCAATAACCATAAAACTCAATGAATCTACATCAAATTCAATATAGGTTTAACAATATAATATCAATTACATATCAATTGAACACAATTCTTATATCATTAGAAAGCCCATAAGAAACTACACAACAATTCATCAACATTAGCTTAATATCAAGTAACCCAAGAAGTAGTCAAAACTAGGGTTCATCAATTAACATGGGTTCATAGGTAATTTATGTTGAAATCATCAATACAATATCAATTAGATCATAATTCAATGTTTAGAAATCATTTATGCAAGAACCCATGGTAGAATCCCGAAATTGGACAATTCACTTTAGAAAACTTTGTAAAACACTTTGAGGATTGGGCTCCTTGATGAAATAAGCTTAAAGGATCAAAAGCCATACCTAAATGATGATAATCCTTCACTTTGATGAATAATTTCCACTCAATAACCCCTCACCAAGCTTCCTCTTCAAGTTGGACTTCAATGGAGTCTTCAATGAAGGTTTTGGGATTTCTAAGAGACTTTGGGTTTTCAATTTGGAAGAATAATGAAGTCTCTAGGGTCTTAACAACTTAAATAGTTAATTAAAATATCCATAAGACCCCTAAACAACCTCCTAAACTCTTATTTAGACGTGGGGTGAATTTACAAGTTCACCCCTAACTTGGCAGAAAAATCTGCGCAGGAAACTTGGCTTGCGACGACTGCCTTGTGATGGGACATCACGGCTGACACGGGACGTCATGGACCTCCATTCCAAGCTCTAGTGGCTTTCCAAGGGTTCCCTATACACCCTTGGACAAGTCCCCCACGACGAATCCCTTGTGACGGGGCGTCACAGCCATGACTGGCCGTTGACTGCTCAGTCGCCAAGGCTGCCTGGGACAGCCTGCCATCAGGTTTTGGGTCCTTTCCTCAAGGACCCTTTGATGGTCCTTGGGGATAATTTCCCGGACTTTTCCAACCCAAATATTATCATCTATGAGTTTAACACCTCTCACATGAATTTCATCCAAAACGAACCCGTAAAACTCAACGAAACTCGCCTAGACGTACAAGGTCGACTCAAGGCACATCTTTCGAATGCCTTGGACGTTCTTGATCGTTTGACCTCCAAACTTCACGAAACTTTAACCACTGCCTATACATGCTATATTAACTCTATTAAGAACCTTAAAACACCATGAAACACACATAAACACATAGAACCATATAAGAGATATTTAGGTGACTTAGTCGTCAAACGTCTTAGTCGTCCCTTGACGTTTGACTTCCAACACCTCTAATATTTTAGCTACTGCCTCTATACCACATATTAAACATATTTAGGACCTTAGAACACTAATACCAACATATTAGACTCTAGGTCACCTAAGCTATTTTCAAGGTCTTACACCCCCCCAGAAGTAACATGGGGTACTTGACCTCTCGGAGGTCTTATACAAGCCCATAGTTATCATTCATCGCATTGTTATATATATTTGGCGGAAAATTTAAAACTTTTCATAGCACGTCATATGCTAGAAACATCACCTCATATATATATATACAAAATATAAGTCATAAGACATATATAGACCTTAAGCCTCTTTGTCATCCTAGACTCAATATCATAAGAGTACTTTAGGGACACGACCCTTACAACATAAGAAATAAGTACTAATTTATACACTTTACAGTAAACTAATCATTAGGACATCCTTGGACTTAAAGATTCTTTTCCTTGTGCTTGAGAATCACATATCAAGCTCCTAAATAATAGAGACATCCTTTAAGCATCCATAACCTACACTTTGTGTAAAAATTAGAGAAGAATGGTGTTAGTACAAGAATGCACTAAGCATGGCAACCGTGCAAAAACATGCATTGAAAAGGGATATTTTCCTTGAAATCATACTACATATAGACATAGTCAAAGTCCAAACAGCATATAAGATCACATAAAGTCCAATACATTATCATCAATTCATCATTATTAAGCCATTAAAAAAGTATTTAGAAAGAACCCATGGCTATATTGAAGAAGAAGAGATTTGATCATATTTTGTCTTTGAAAACATTGAGATTAACTGTCCAAATGAAATGTTACTTAGAGATGAAGGATCACCATGCCTTTATTAGATGATGAACCCACTAAAAATTGGTGAATAATCCATGGAAATCCATCTACACGCTGACCTTGAACTTCACCTTCAATGGAGGTTTCTAGAGAGGATATTTTGGGAGAGGGAGGTTTGATTTTGATTTGACGATGGGTAAGGGCTATTCACATTTTAGATCATCTATATATACTTAAAAATAAGTAAATAAACCTCCTAGGGTCAGTTTAGCACGTGGGGTGAATTTTCCATTCACCCCATAATTTGGCAGCTTGCATGGCAGTGACTACAGGCCTGCATCGATGGACACCAACGACGGGGTGTTGGTCCATCAACGGCCATCCTGTGCCTCCCGTCGTTTGGCTCTGAGGTTGTCATGTGGATAATCCTTCTCCAGGATAATTGCCCATCGATGCCTCCCCATTGACGGGGCGTCATTCCACCAACGGGGCGTTAGTTGAGCTCGTCGATTGACACTGCCAAGGCAGTGTCTCGACATCCTTTGGGTCCTTTTTGTGGGCCCTTTTGCTGGTCCCTTGGGAAGTCGTACTCGTGCGTTTCCAACGTAAATATGAACATTAAAAAGTCAAGGACCTTTCAAATTAGTTTCACCCAAAACAATTACACGCAACACGTCCAAACATGCTAGGCACTATCAAGACACACACATGCATGTCTCACTGACTACATTTCGAACGTCTTAGACGTTCTTGGACGTTTGACCTCCAAACTTCATGAAACTCCATATAATTCCTATAAACATCATTATAACTCATTTTAAGACTTCATAAGCTCATAACATACAAATATAAGCACGTATAGATACATGAGGCACATGGGTGACTAGTATCCGAACGTCTTGGTCGTCCCTTGACGTTTGACTTCCAAATCACCTAAAATTTTACACACTGCCTATGTCAGAACCCGAAATCATCTGCTAGAATCTAAGGAGAACCCTCGGATCGTGGCAAGGGCGTACTTGACCCTTTGGGCTCTCATACAAACCCTTTAACTATCGTTCATTACATAAGACATGAAAAGTAGAGCTGAATTTAAAACTTTTCACGAATAATTTTATAAAGGAAGTCTTTCATAAATACTTAGAGAATATCATCGTCAAAAGCCAACTTAAAGACACGATATAATAACTTAGGGACACGAAGCTTTAAATTAAAAGAGAAATACATAATAAGTCTTTAAATAAGAAACTAAGAAAAGGACTATGCCCTCGAATATATGAGGACATACTTTGTCTTGAGAGGAACTTTCTCAAGATTCACCTTCAAACCTTGAAAAGCTTTCAACCTATACTTATAGAGTATAGAAAAGTATGGGGTTAGTACAAAACCATGTCCTAAGTATGGCATATGCGAAATCATGCAAAAAGGGACATTTTAGTAAAAGAAGATTTCATGCCAATTAATTATAACATTCATAAATTTAGAAGAAAAACAACATCAGAAACATCCTTTAACACTTAAAGAAGAATTTCCATAATTTTAACCAAAGAGGAGCATTCACAGTAAAGTACTCAAAATTACATTAAGTTCCCTTTTTGACAATTACAGTGAGCTACTTAGAACATTACAGTGAACTAAACGACTCCAACAATGGTGAACTTCCAAGGTATTGTCAATCAGAAAGCGAACTCATTTCCGTAGGAGTTTCCCTACCTAAGGATTATCCTAAGACTCTCCAGGTAAGACATGAAGAAAACGTCTAAACACTTCCTTCAATACCCACCAAAGCGATCCTCAAGACTACCCCTTTCGGATTACTCACCTCGGGAGAACAAGTCACCACTCAATCACAAGACATTAGAAAAACACCCAACAAAACACCAAAGACTTCCCTTTCGGAATGACTACTTACTGCAATTAGTAGATAGTGTCTCATACCACCACCTACCCTAACTAGTACACTCTTTTAGAAGGTTTGGCACCAAGTCTTCCCTTTCGGAAGGTCTTACTTAGTGCAATGGATAGATAGGGTCCCATACCACCACTTACCCCAAGTAGCACGTTCTTTCAGAAGGCTTAGTTCATTCAATTCACATAAGACTCACCAAGACTCCCCTTTCGGAATGCCTACCTAGTGCAATGGATAAATAGCGTCCCATTCCACTACCTACCCTAAGTAGAACACTCTTTTAGGAGACTTAGTACTTTCATAACTTTTGTGGGGATTAGATTAACCAACAAAGACCATGAGAGCTAGACATGGAATCCTGATATTAACCCCTATCGGGTGAGGGATCCTCACTTGCCTAGAGTAAGGTCATACTTCTTAGCTTTTACATGGCTTTCCCAATAGCTACACCTATGTGGGCACATAGTTAAAGGATAAGGAGATTGCTACTAAGTAACTCATTTTCTACTAACGAGGAGTACTCATCTCAAGAGGTATATTGGAATACAACATCTCAACTCGCAAAGTGTAATCCACCTCTTCTTCATATCCTCTCGGTGATAGGCATAACTCCCCACGGATTCTCAACATTATAAACTATAGGTTAAGGATAACTAGTGAATACCACATCTCAACTCACGAAGGGCATTCATCCTCCAACCTATCATAGAAAGCTCATTAGGAATAGTTGGGTTGCTACTGAACACTTCATCTCAACTCACAAAGAGTGTTCACGCCAAGACTCACCTTCTTACTCAACTTAGCTTCATACATTCACTTAAGTGTGTGTACAAGTTAGCACACCTTGCATATAAGCATCATTTCATGCACATTACTTCTATACATGCTTTAGACCTTCATTCATCAACTCACACACCTTACATACTTCATATAGTCATATATTTTATTTAGGCATAATCTAGGTCAAACATGCAATTCAAGCTTCACAAAAAACAATACAAGACCCATTTTCAATATCTCTTCATTTTACATATTATACCTTCAACGCCACTTTCACAATACATACTAAGTAATATCAAGTTCATCAAGTAAACACCGCCACTAAGAAGGTGGACCATACCACTCAAGAGCAATTTATAATAAGAATTACACAATATAAGCAACTCACCATTTAACCAAGCCATCACTACCTATAATCAATTTTTCAATATTTCATCATAATAAGGCCCTTAGGGCAGTAGCTAAACCAACATAACAACACAAGAAAACCATTCATTCTCTACACAAACATGTTCACTTAACCCATTTCTTAAGCTAAAAGTTTGAAATATGCATAAACATGAATTCATGAGGTTTTTGACATTAAAATCATCAATTAATGCTAGGATAAACACATTTGAACAATTAAAACACTTTTACAAGAAGAGTCATGCTTAGAATCAAAGATAGAAGAAAGTAGAGTTTGAAAACCCTTTTTGAAATCTTCTAGAAAGGACTCCTTGAATGGAAAAGGGTTCAAGGAAGAATACCACACCTCAAATGCAAGACAAACCACTGATATTTTTATGAATAACACGCCCAAACCAGCCTAGCTCTTCTTGACTTCTAGCTTCCAAAGAGACTTGAGAGAGAATTCTAAGGGAGAGGGGTTTTGGGGTTTTGGGAAGTGAGGTCTAAAATTGGGTCTTAGGGTTTGAAATACTTTAATATACCTAAATAACCCTAAAAATAACTCCCTAGATTCATAAAAGACTTGGGCTGAATTTACCAAACACCCCAAGACTTTATAGGAAACTTACAGCTTTTGGGCAGTCTCCATCAACGGACCAACCAACGGACCATTTGTCAAAAGAACGGACCGTTCGTGGGGTCTCGTTGGTTGAGACTTAGCACCATTATCAAGTTGGCCATACTTCCTTGCAGGTCCAATCGACCCCCATGGTCGACGGACCGTTGGTCGACCAACGGACCGTCCTTTGGGTTGTCGTTTTGTCACTGTTTTGGCAGCTTTGGTCCAAGTCTTGGGCCCTTCTCTAGGTCCCCCTTGTGGGTCTTAGGTGGGTTCTTACCCTAACTTTAAACCCCTAAAAATGGTCTTCTAGGTCTTAGGAACATCTCACACCAAATTCAAGCAAAACGAACACGTAAAACTCACTCAAACACCTCAAGACACAAGAACACTTTCTAAGGCATATCTTCTAAACGTCATGGATGTTCTTGGTCGTTTGACCTCCAAACTTAACCAAACTTCACACAATGCCTAAGAACACTAATGTAACTCATTTTAACACAAAATTAATTCAAGAAACATTCACAAAGCTCTACTTCACCTTCGTTCGTTGTAGGGCGTTACAGCCTCAATACCGTATTATAAACCATTTTAGGACCTTATACCCTTATGAAGATCATGTTAGGCTCTAGACACCCTAACTCATTTTGGGGCTCTTACAATATCCCCCACTAGGGAACATTCGTCCTCCAATGACACTTGGGCATTTTAAACACATTAAGACTTTAATGACTCAGAGCAGGTCACAACATTCATTACATCATCACATAGAAGCCAATGCACCAAACTTACAAGGAACACAACTTCAACCCAATTAGCACTCGATGTACACAATCAAGCCACACTTTCACTCACTTATTCTCATCATATCAAACACTTAGGCACTTTCCATATTAATAGGAGGAACATCCTTCTCCTAATCGTAACATGGTCATTACATTTCAATTCACTAAGAGCTCATCATGCACCCTTCTTTAAATCATACTAAGGCGGATTCAATCAACACTCAAGAACAAGTAGGCACTCATACTTCAATGCACATAGACTTGAGTAAGATAGGTTGATAAAGGATTCTTATTAGTTAGGACTAATTCCATGAGGGTCATACTCAACCATACCATGCTTAGTCATGCTTAAGGAGGAATGTCCTTCTCCTCAACACACTTACATGTATGAGCTCAAACCCAAGCAAGGTACAAGGTCAATTCTTTTTATAAAAGAGTAGTTCCGACTTTTAAACCAAGGCATGCTCATGTTTTCTTCCTAGTTAAGTCTAAATGGTAAGTCACACCAAGCACATCACTACAAATAGGAAGCTATTTCACAAAATGTCAACTTCTAACATAGCAGTAGCCTTCACAGTAAGCATCATTTGGGAAAAATAATACAAATCATAGGCACACACATGAACACTTAGCTTAACATGCTTTCACTTTTCAAGAGTGAACCTACACTCATGGTTTCCATATCATAAAAGTCACATCGTTTTCAAGAGACTCAACACTTCTCATTTTAAAGAGACTCAACTTTTCATTATGAGGCTAAACTTAACACATCAAAAGTGACTAAAACCATATTTCTTACCTTACCACATGAAGTCAACTGCACAACTAGAATGTTAAGATGCACCATCAGCATGATAAAACATGTATTTAATCAAAATTCTTTTTCAAGTACTTTTAAATCTTTAAAATATCCTTAATATAGTGTCAATCAATACATACCAAACATATAAAGGTCATGCAATTCATACTTTATGCAAAACTCTATTCATGAACAAGCTCACCAAATATTCATTAGATTCAAGCTCAAGCAAAAAAAAAATAGAAGGATAAGGTAGAAAATATCTACAACTTACTACTACATCACCATCCCCCACTTAGGGTAAACCCAATTAAGAGAAACTTAACCCAACCTTAAGAGGATCTTAACTTAACAACCTTCATTTTTCATCACTTAAAAGTGATTACCACTTTAGAAGGAATTACAGTAAGTCAACCAAGGCATTCTAAACCTTATCATCTATGCAAATTATCCCCAATCATCAAGTTAGGTCATACTATTCATCCACATAAGGTTTTTATACACTACAATAGACACCAAGGTCATAAAACATTGGGGGAAACAATAGAGGAGACTTAGCCTTAAATTTTCTTCTTTTTATTTGGACATTAACATTGAACACTTTTAAAGGCATATTCTTAGGGCAGAATGCTTTCATAGGTATTCACTAAGTACTTCTAGCACAAATCATAATATTCGGCTACCATCATGTAAAACCATATAGTAACACATCATTTCAAAATAAACTCATTTTAACCTTAGTAACTTCTAACATGCTTTAATCATATCATGACATACATTTCTCAATCATAACATGCGATCTCACATCAATCTTATATGTAGCCATAAATGGCATCACATCATTAAAATATATCAAAATTCACCTTTACACATACTCATCAAACCATAAAACCAAAATAAGCATTAAACTCACCTTTTCTACCTCAAACATATAAGATACCATCTCATCCAAGCAATCACATCTAAAAGACCACTGGACAAGAAAACATAAGAGAGAGATCTTATAGAGTTAAGTTCTATGGCACGATATGATAATGATGAATAAGGGAAACTCTATCGTCCTATAGCTTCCCGTATCATTTGATGATGTCGCGACTCACCACCAATGAAAACGAGACTCTACTAGATGTGGCAATATGAGACTTCTTGGACCCTAATCAACTTTTTAAACCTCATACTCTGATACCACGTTTGTCATATTCGGGAGCACCCCTAAAAGTAACATGGTGTACTGACCTCTCAGAGGTTTTATACAAGCCCATAGTTATAATTCATCGCATTGTCATAGTAAATTAAGCTGAAAATTTAGTACTTTTCATAGCATATCATATGCTAGAAACATCACCTCATATATATATAAAGTATAAGTCATTTACATATTTAGACCTTAAGTCTCTTTGTCATCCTAGACTCAACATAATAAGAGTACTTTAGGGACACGGCCCTTACAACATAAGACATAAGTACTAATTTATACACTTTATAGTAAACTAATCATTAGGATATCCTTGGACTTAAGGATTCCTTTCCTTGAGCTTGGGAATCATATATCAAGCTCCTCAATTATACAGATATCCTTTAAGCATCCATAACCTACACTTCATGTAAAAAGTAGAGAAGAATGGTGTTAGTACAAAAATGCACTAAGTATGAAAATCATGCAAAAACATACATTTCAAAGGGACATTTTCCTTGAAATCATACTTCATGTCTTTTTGTGAAAACTTCATAAAACCTTGATACAATCACATTTACATCATTCACATACTTCATATAGACACATTCAAAGGCCGAACAACATATAAGATCACATATAGAATTTAAGGCATTTTAGAGTCACATTACAGTGAGCTATTTTCTTCTTTACAGTGAGCTATCTTTTCTTTTACTCATTAACCTCTCAAGTAACCTCTAGTGATACTTGGTGGAATGCATCACCTTAGGGCTACAAAGAAATCATACATACAACCTACATAAGACAACACATACCATCATAGAAGCATATTACATCATAGACACATTTAAGTCAAGACTCTATTGGCTTTACATTAAGTTACATCAACTTGCGCATCTATTCACTTCACTTTACATAAATCATTATAAGACCTTACTCATGACCCCAATCTAAGTCTACTGGTGCAATGTACATGTGAATCCCCATAACCTCTCACATACTTAGTAAGCCTATCATGAGACCACAATCCTTAATACTCTATTTCATAAACCAACAAGTAAGTGAAGACAACTTCATTCATGTCAAGCAAGACCTTCATCATATAGTCAATAAGACCACCATTATGCATATCATCACATCATGTAGAAACTAACACAATATCATTCAAGAGAACCATAACTGTAACATTTCGAAATCCCAAAGTCATGTGGTAAGCATTAAACAGTATCCTTAAGGTCTAAACTATTGTTCCTGGCCAAATTAGGCGTAGATGGAGTCGTTGAAGTGTTTTGAACCAAAAACGTCCATAACATCCGGAAAGTTGGTTCATGAAAGGGCTAGAGTGTCCCTTGTAGTTTGGCCAAGTTAAAGAGTCGGAATGGAGTAAAAGTTGGTAACAATAGGTGTAACACATAGTGAGGGATGGTTTCATGTTGGAAAAGTCAGGGTACGACTCCCCGAGGACCAACCAAGGGCCCTCGAGGAGGACCCTAGAGGTAGTGTGCCTCAACGGATCCCATGACGGGGCGTCATGGGCACGACGGGGCGTCATGGGCACGACGGGGCATAGAGGCCACCGTCGTGCCAGCCTTAGTTTCTGGGAAGAAACCCTCACCTGCACAGTTTCTGACCAATGTGACGGACGTGCAGGACGGAGGGAGGCCAATCCGTCACGACCACAACGGCCCGTCGACGAGGAGTCGTCATGGAGGGCCTGTAATGTTTTAGAAATCAGCCTTTAGTTCAATTATTTTATTAAGTTGTCTTAGGGGTAATTAGGGGATTAAGGGAAGACTAATTAAGTGACTTAAGGCCCCACTATAAAATAACCCAACCCTCATTAGCCTAATCATAATTCTCTAAACAAACTCTCTTCCTTCTCTGTACTTTCTCTCTCTATTAGAAGACTCCATCGGAGGACAGCTTGGGAGGATCTTTGTGGGCTGGTTTAGCACGAAATCACCATCAAAACGTCATCAATAAGGTATGGGATCTAATTCACCTTTGAGATTTTTTCCTCAAAGGGATCCTTCAAAGGTTTTCCAAAAGTTGAGTTTCATATGGGTTTCATCCAATTTCGAATTTGATTATATGAATTGAGTTGTTTATGTATTCTTTGGGTTATAATGAATAGATTATCATGTATTGTAACTCGATTATGATGAATTGATGTAGTTTGGTCTAGATTGTGGGTGATGACCCTAACCCTTAGCCCTAGGTATTGGGATTGATATGAATTTGGGTTGGATTGAAGTAATTGATCTAATTATTGTTTAAATCATCTTAAATGATTGTTATTGCATCGATCATGAATTTATTATGGTGAATTGAAGTTCTTCATGCCTATTTCTTGAGTATTGAATCTAGGGTAAGAATATAGAGTTTGATATCATGCTACCAAGCTTTGATTTAGTATTGCATTGTGGTATAGTGCTTCTCTTAAATTAGTTCTTATGTTGGCTATTGAATTACATTGGGATGATGACCCGAATTGGGTTGATCTATGGGTTGATGGTAAGGCCCTTATTGGTGAACTATGGAGAAGTATTGGTAAGTCTTGATTATCATAATCCTTACTCCAAATTGTGAATTATTTGTCATCAAGTGATAAGGTTGTGTTAAAGTATACCTTGCTTAAGGTGATAGGTTGGTATGATGATTGAATTGAAATGCTTAGGTTGGTTGTGAGGTTTCCTAGGAGTACATGATATAGGGAAGTTGTTATGTAAAGATGTGCCCTATTGTGATGAGATGTGCATGGGCTAACTTCACCTATTTGAGTTGTTCATGAAAGGACCATTTCTCATACAATTCTTATTGAGCTTTGATAAACGAATGTATATGAGGGCTAGGCCCTATGATATATATATGTATATATATATTTATGATTATGATAAGAGTAAAGGCTTTTCAATAAAAAGGGACCTAGATTAGCACCGAGTGAGCTTGTATGTGAGGGAGTGACACTTTCTTATATAAGGAAAGGTAGGGTTCACTACGGTCCTCACGGGGTGGATAGCCTCATGACCTAATTAGGGTGTAGATTTGATATGTCCAAGGTTCTTTTCCCCAAGGTCCATCAACTATGTTGCCACCATAGGATACTAGCTAGTGGATCCACCTAGATAGCTATGTTTACGTTAGGTTCTACCTTGGCCGGTAGACCACCTTCCATCGGTGTAAGGTTTCATGACACCGGATTCCACATTAGCTCATGTGGTCTATGTCGGTTAAGGCAAGGTTTCCCTAAACTAAAATGAATGAATAAGATATAGACTAATCGAAGTAACTTGAGGGGTTTGGCTATAGCTTAGGTAGGGGTATGGGACTCTACCTACGCCTTGCACTAGTTTGCCTTGATAGGAGCTTTGAGAGGTCAATATTATGTATGTAAAGTAGTGATATGATGTAATTGACTTTGTACATTGAATAACATGCTTATGAGTATAAGGTTGTTGCTTTTGGTTGAAGAAGAATGTTTTCATGAAATGGGAGAGTATGTTAGGTAAGGTTAATTGCTAATTGTAGTCTTGATAGGTTACTTGATTAAGTAAGAGTCATGGGAATTTACTTGGTCATTGCACTTCTGACTTTATGAAGGGTATAGTTAGTATGCTTAGCTTTGCTATGCTTCACTCGTATACATGTTTTATAATGATTTTTCTTAAATGTCCTTTTCTATGTATATTTGACTGGTAAGTGTATATACGGTTCCATACTTAGTACATGTGGAGTACTAACCCCATTTCTTTCCCTTTTCCCAAACATTTTAGGTTCGGGTCGTTGAACTTGCTCTGAATTGCTGGAAAGGAAGACTTGGATCTCTTACCATCCAAGTGGTAGCTCCTCATTCTCCCGAGGGCGTTGCCGACATCTTACTCCTATGTTACTTAGTTACTATAGTCCTGTTTTGACTCATTTACTCATTTGAGACGATGTTGTATATAGCCTATATGTGGCTTCCTTTATTGATGTAGGGCCATGCCCAAGATTTATTGCCTTTGATAGATGGTTTATGAGATGAGACGACTTTTATAACTATTATTTCCTAAATGTATAAGTGTACAAAATAAAAGTAGAAGACTATGTAATCTTCATATATGAACAAGTCTGTGTATACTTGATATAAACACGATTATGTGTATGTAGAGGTCTATGTAAACCTCCGAGTAGTTATTGATAAAAAGTTTTAAATTCCTTCACATTTTTAATCGATGAATGCTATGACAAGGCTAAGAGGCTTGTCTTAGTCCTCAAAGAGAACGACGATGCTGGTTACATCTAGGGGTAAACCCGGATGTGATAAATTTTGTATCAGAGCATGAGGTTTAATATCCTTGATGTTAACGTCTCTCTCAACCACGTTATATAGGTTTGTATTCGTAATTGTGAAGCGCCCCACACTTATGAATAGGAACTTATTTTATGCTTAGGAATCACTTTCATTGTTGGAAATCCATATCGTGCCTCTAGAATGTACGTTGTATATGTTTTCACCTAAACCTTGTGTTTTGGTTATAGTAAATGAATACTAGAAGGAATGCAGCCAAAAGACTTGAGGAAGAGATTGTTGTTGCGGGAATCCCTCCCCGTGATGATCCAGTTCCTCCTCTTGAAGAGATTCCTGATGATGATCAGGCTCCCGTTGACCCTCCACCTATGACAAAGGCTCAAATGAGAGCTATTCTTGCTCAAATGGCTCAAGCCATGACTACTCAAGCTCAAGCCGCAACGGTGCAAGCCCAAGACATGACTGCCCAAGCTAATAGGGATATGGCACCTAGAGTTCATGAGCAAACTATGGCTTCCCGACTTAGGGACTTCACCCGAATGAATCCTCCTATCTTCTATGGGTCTAAGGTTGATGAAGACCTTCAAGAATTCATTGATGAGGTTTATAAGATTTTGTGTCCTATGGGGTTGTCTTCTTGTGAGAATGCTGAGTTGGACTCATACCAACTCAAGGATGTGGATCATACATGGCATGTGCAATGGAAAGACAATAGGCCACTTCAAAGTGGGCCGGTGACTTGGGAGTTGTTCAAAAGGGCTTTCCTTGATCGGTTCTTATCTAGGGAGATGAGAGAAACTAAGGTGGTGGAATTCATCAATCTCCACCAAGGAGTAATGAGTGTTCATGAGTACTCTTTGAAGTTCATTCAATTGGCCAAATATGCTCCTTTCTTGGTCTCCGATCCTAGAGACGAGATGAGTCGATTCGTGACAGGTGTGTCAGATGACTTGCAAGAGGAATATCAATCAGCTATGCTACATGATAACATGAATATTGGTCGTCTCATGGTGCATGCAAAAAGAGTTGAGGAGGCTAGAGCAAAAAGGAAGGATAAGGATTCAAGAAGGGCAAGGTCTTCCGAGAGTGGAACTACTAAAGATAGGTTTGGAATTCAAGACAAGCCTAGATTCAAGAAAAGGCTCTCAAATCAACTTCCATCCAAATTTCCCAAGGTTTGGGATGGGAAGGTCTCTAGGCCAGGAGTCCAAAAATGGAAAAGTGGGAGTTTGTCTAATGAGAATCCACCTTGCAAGGAATGTGGGAAGAAGCATTTAGGTGTTTGCCTCCTAGGTTCGGACAAGTGCTTTGGTTGTGGAAAGATTGGTCACAAATTGCGGGATTGTCCAAATGCTAAAGGGCAAGAGAGGGGTGGTCAGCCAAGTGGTTCTAATGATGTTCCCAAAAAGAACCGCTTTTATACTCTTCGTTCGAGAGATGACCAAGAGGCCTTTCCCGATGTGGTGACCGGTAAGTTACAAATCTTTGCTATTGATGTGTATGCTTTGCTTGATCCGGGTGCTACTTTGTATTTTGTTACTCCCTTAGTAGCTAAGAAGTTCGGTACTTTACGTGATGTTTTGCATGAACCTATTCTGGTGTCTAGTCCAGTGGGTGAGTCGGTTTTAGCAATAAGAGTCTATCGAAATTGTCCTATTTCTATGCCCCATAGAGTTTCTCATGTAGATCTAGTTGAACTAGACATGCTTGATTTTGACGTTATTTTGGGTATGGATTGGTTACATGCTAGCTTCGCTTCTATTGATTGTAGAACTAGAGTTGTCAGGTTTAGTTTCCCAAATGAACCCGTCTATGAGTGGAAGGGTGGAAACTCTCGTCTAAAAGCGTGTAAAATGATCTCAAAGGGGTGTCTTTATCATATTGTGAGAGTCCAAGAAGTCGATTCCTAAGTTCCTCATATTGAGTCGGTCCCCGTGGTGAGTGAATTTACGGAGGTCTTTCCTGATGACCTTCCCGGTATTCCTCCCGAACGGGAAATCGATATCGGTATTAATTTGCTACCGGAAACAAACCCTATCTCTATTCCTCCTTATAGAATGGCTCCGGCCGAGTTAAAGGAGTTGAAGGCGCAACTTAAAGATTTGCTAGACAAGGGCTTTATAAGGCCTAGCATTTCTCCATGGGGTGCTCCGGTTTTGTTCGTGAAAAAGAAAGATGGGTCCTTGAGAATGTGTATTGACTATCGCCAACTCAACAAGGTTACTGTCAAGAACAAGTATCCTCTTCCTCGGATTGATGATTTATTTGATCAACTCCAAGGGGCGAGTTACTTCTCGAAAATTGACTTGAGGTCAGGGTATCACCAGCTTAGGGTGAGAAATGAAGATATTCCAAAGACGGCCTTTAGGACTCGGTATGGGAATTATGAGTTCGTTGTTATGTCCTTTGGTCTCACAAATGCTCCGGCGGCATTTAGGGACCTAATGAATAGAGTGTTTCGAAGTTACCTTGATGCATTCGTTATTGTATTTATCGATGATATCTTGGTGTATTCGAAGAATGAGGTTGATCACATGGGTCATCTAAGGGTGGTATTGCAAACCCTTAAAGAGCATAAATTGTACGCCAAGTATAGCAAGTGTGAGTTTTGGTTGAGGTCGGTAGCGTTTCTTGGGCACATCATCTCTAGTGAGGGAGTTGAGGTAGACCCAAGGAAAACTGATGCGGTAAGAAACTGGCCTAGACCCTTGACCCCAACTAACATTAGGAGTTTCTTGGGTTTAGCAGGCTATTATCGAAGGTTTGTAGAAGGTTTTTTATCCATTGCATCTTCATTGACTTCATTAATTCAAAAAGGTAAAAGGTTTGAGTGGTCGGAGGCCTGCGAGAAGAGTTTCCAATTATTGAAAGACAGGCTTACTTCCGCTCCGGTGTTAACCTTAACGGAAGGTTCTAAAGGGTTCGTGGTGTATTGTGATGCATCCCGCATAGGTTTGGGGTGTGTGCTTATGCAAAATGGGAAGGTGATTGCCTATACTTCACGGCAACTTAAGGTGCATGAGATAAACTACCCTACCCATGACCTTGAGTTAGCGGTCGTGGTGTTCGCTTTGAAAATATGGAGACATTACTTGTATGGTGTTCATGTAGATGTTTTCACCAATCATAAGAGTCTTCAATATATGTTTACTCAAAAAGAGTTGAATCTCCAACAAAGAATGTGGTTAGAATTGTTGAAAGATTATGATATGAGTGTCCTATATCATCCCGGTAAGACCAATGTTGTGGCGGATGCTCTAAGCCGTATGACTATGGGAGTGTGTCTCATATAGATGGAGACAAGAAAGATCTTGTGAAGGATGTTCATAATTTGGCCAGATTAGGAGTCCGGTTGGAGAATTCTCTAAATGGAGATGCCACGGTTCATCATAGCTCTGAATCATCATTGGTGGTTGAGGTGAAGTCCAAACAACACCTTGATCAACTATTGATGGAGTTGAAGGAATATGTTCTTGGCAAGATGAATGAGTTTTTCTCCTTAGGAGGAGATAGTGTGTTGAGGTACCAAGGGAGATTATGTGTTCTTGATGTTGATGGATTGAGGGATCAGATCCTTGGAAGCCCATGGATCCCACTATTCCATCCATCCAGGTTCTACTAAGATATATCATGACCTTCGAGAAATATATTGGTAGGAAGGTTTGAAGAAGGACATAGCGGAATTTGTTACTAAGTGTCCAAATTGCCAACAAGTGAAGGCGGAACATCAAAAGCCGGGTGGATTAATACAAGAGATCCAAATTCCTACTTGGAAGTGGAAAGACATTAATATGGACTTTGTTGTAGGATTGCCTAGGACTCAAAAGTCATATGATTCTATATGGGTGATTGTTGATAGATTGACTAAGTCTGCTAATTTTATTCCCGTCAAATCCACGTATTCGGCGGAGGATTATGCAAAAATTTTCATCGATGAGATTGTGTGTCGTCATGGTATTCCATTATCCATCATTTCGGATCGGGGTGAATAATTCACTTCTAGGTTTGGGAAGTCTTTCAAAAAAGGTTTGGGTACTAAAGTGAAATTGAGTACCGCCTTCCTTCCTCAAATGGATGGTCAAGCGGAACGCACAATTCAAACTCTTGAAGATATGCTTAAAGCTTGCATTATTGATTTTAAAGGAAGTTGGGATAAGCATTTGCCGTTGGTGGAGTTTGCATATAATAATAGTTTTCATTCGTCCATCTCCATGGCTCCCTATGAAGCCTTGTATGGTAGGAGGTGTAGGTCTCCTATCGGATGGTTTGAAGTTGTTGAATCATTGATCTTTGGTCTCGACTTGATTTATAAGACATTGGAGAATGTGCACATCATAAGAAATAGGTTGTAAACAGCCTATAGTCGACAAAAGTCCTATGCCGACAATAGGATAAGAGATTTGGAGTTTGAAGAGGGTGACAAGGTGTATTTGAAAATTTCACCTATAAAGAGAGTGGTAGGATTTGGCAAGAAAGGGAAGTTGAATCCTCGGTATGTGGGTCCCTATGAGATTTTGGAAAAAGTTGGTAAAGTTGCCTATCGCTTAAAACTATCTAACGATTTATCTTCGGTTCATCCGATTTTCCATGTCTCTATGTTAAAGAAGTGTGTCGGGAATCCCGAGTCTATTCTTCCTATTGAAGGCCTTGGAGTCAAGGATAACCTCTCTTATGAGGAAGTTCCGGTTCAAATCCTTGATAGGCAAGTGAAAAGGTTGAGGAACAAAGAGGTGGTTTCCGTAAAAGTGTTATGGAAGAACCACCTAGTTGAGGGTGCAACATGGGAGGCTGAGGGCGACATGAAAACCCGTTATCCTCATGTTTTTTATGATTAAGGTTAGTCATTCTCTCTAATGATATAAATATGATGGACATTGTGTATCCTTGATGTTTTGGTGAAGTTTCTTCAAAAATCCTAGTTTTTGAGACTTCACAATGAAGTCACTGTAAGATGAACTTAAATAAATTTGAAATTTGTTTGCTTCTTGCATATTTGAGTCCAGTCGTGTATTGTGATATAGTGAATCCTTGTGGATGTTATATTAAGCATTTTGATAAGATGAACTTTGTGTTAATCGACTTGTGTATCAAATGATTGAGCTCATGTGTGTTGTGAGTAGAAAGTATCTCATGAGGAAACTTTGAGCTTATGTATGATAAATTGATGTTTTGAAGTGTTTTATTGAAATGATATGATTCATGTTAATTGAATATGGTGAATTGGTTGAGCTGCTAGTCTTGAGTCTATTCCCTCATTTAAAGAGTGTTTAGTGTCATTTAGGGACGAATGTTCCTAAGGGGGGGGGGGGAATGTAACATTTCGAAATCCCAAAGTCATGTGGTAAGACTTAAACATGCTCCTTAAGGTCTAAACCATTGTTCCTGGCCAAATTAGGCGTAGATGGAGTCGTTGAAGTGTTTTGGAACCAAAAACGTCCATAACGTCCGGAAAGTTGGTTCATGAAAGGGCTAGAGAGTCCCTTGTAGTTTGGCCAAGTTAAAGAGTCGGAATGGAGTAAAAGTTGGAAACAATAGGTGTAACACATAGTGAGGGATGGTTTCATGTTGGAGAAGTCAGGGTACGACTCCCCGAGGACCAACCAAGGGCCCTCGAGGAGGACCCTAGAGGCAGTATGCCTCGACGGATCCCATGATGAGGCGTCATGGGCACGACGGGGCGTCCAGGCCACCGTCGTGCCAGCCTTAGTTTCTGGGAAGAAACCCTCGAATGCACAGTCTCTGACCAATGAGACGGACGTACAGGACGGAGGGAGGCCAATCCTTCACGCCCACGACGGCCCGTCGACAGGGAGTCTTCGTGGAGGGCCCGTAATGTTTCAGAAATCAGCCTTTAGTTCAATTATTTTATTAAGTTGTCTTAATGGTAATTAGGGGATTAAGGGAAGACTAATTAAGTGACTTATGCCCCCACTATAAAATACCCCAACCCTCATTAGCCTAATCATAATTCTCTAAACAATCTCTCTTCCTTCTCTCTACTTTCTCTCTCTATTAGAAGACTCCATTGGAGGATATCTTGAGAGGATCTTTGTGGGCTGGTTTAGCACGAAATCACCATCAAAACGTCATCAAACCTTAAGGTATGGGATCTAATTCACCTTTGAGATTCTTTCCTCAAAGGGCTCCTTCAAAGGTTTTCCAAAAGTTGAGTTTCATATGGGTTTCATCCAATTTCGAATTTGATTATATGAATTGAGTTGTTTATGTATTCTTTGGGTTATAATGAATAAATTATCATGTATTGTAACTTGATTATGATGAATTGATGCAGTTTGGTCTAGATTGTGGGTGATGACCCTAACCCTTAACGCTAGGTATTGGGATTGATATGAATTTGGGTTGGATTGAAGTAATTGATCTAATTATTGTTTAAATCATCTTAAATGATTGTTATTGCATCGATCATAAATCTATTGTGGTGAATTGAAGTTCCTTATGCCTATTTCTTGAGTATTGAATCTAGGGTAAGAATATAGACTTTGATATCATGCTACCAAGCTTTGATTTAGTATTGCATTGTGGTATAGTGCTTCTCTTAAATTAGTTCTTATGTTGGCTATTGGATTACATTAGGATGATGACCCAAATTGGGTTGATCTATGGGTTGATAGTAAGGCCCTTATTGGTGAACTATGGAGAAGTATTGGTAAGTCTTGATTATCCTAATGCTTACTCCAAATTGTGAATTATTTGTCATCAAGTGATAAGGTTGTGTTAAAGTATACCTTGCTTAAGGTGATAGGTTGGTATGATGATTGAATTAAAATGATTAGGTTGGTTGTGAGGTTGCCTAGGAGTACATGATATAGGGAAGTTGTTATGTAAAGATGTGCCCTATTGTGATGAGATGTGCACGGGCTAACTTCACCTATTTGAGTTGTTAATGAAAGGACCATTTCTCATACAATTCTTATTGAGCTTTGATAAACGAATGTATATGAGGGCTAGTCCCTATGATATATATATGTATATATATATATTTATGATTATGATAAGAGTAAAGGCTTTTCAATAAAAAGGGACCTAGCTTAGCACCGAGTGAGCTTGTATGTGAGGGAGTGACACTTTCTTATATAAGGAAAGGTAGGGTTCACTACGGTCCTCACGGGGTGGATAGCCTCATGACCCAAGTAGGATGTAGAGTTGATATGTCCAAGGTTCTTTTCATCAAGCTCCATCAACTATGTTGCCACCATAGGATACTAGCTAGTGGATCCACCTAGATAGCTTCGTTTACGTTAGGTTCTACCTTGGCCGGTAGACCACCTTCCATCAGTGTAAGGTTTCATGACACCGGATTCCACATTAGCTCATGTGGTCTATGTCGGTTAAGGCAAGGTTTCCCTAAACTAAAATGAATGAATAAGATATAGACTAATCGAAGTAACTTGAGGGGTTTGGCTATAGCTTAGGTAGGGGTATGGGACTCTACCTATGCCTTGCACTAGTTTGCCTTGATAGGAGCTTTGAGAGGTCAATATTATGTATGTAAAGTAGTGATATGATGTAATTGACTTTGTACATTGAATAACATGCTTATGAGTATAAGGTTGTTGCTTTTGGTTGAAGAAGAATGTTTTCATGAAATGGGAGAGTATGTTAGGTAAGGTTAATTGCTAATTGTAGTCTTGATAGGTTACTTGATTAAGTAAGAGTCATGGGAATTTACTTTGTTATTGCACTTCTGACTTTATGAAGGGTATAGTTAGTATGCTTAGCTTTGCTATGCTTCACTCGTATACATGTTTTATAATGATTTTTCTTAAATGTCCTTTTCTATGTATATTTGACTGGTAAGTGTATATACGGTTCCATACTTAGTACATGTGGAGTACTAACCCCATTTCTTTCCCTTTTCCCAAACATTTTAGGTTCGGGTCGTTGAACTTGCTCTGAATTGCTGGAAAGGAAGACTTGGATCTCTTACCATCCAAGTGGTAGGTCCTCATTCTCCCGAGGGCATTGCCGACATCTTACTCCTATGTTACTTAGTTACTATAGTCCTGTTTTGACTCATTTATTCATTTGAGACGATGTTGTATATAGCCTATATGTGGCTTCCTTTATTGATGTAGGTCTATGCCCAAGATTTATTGCCTTTTATAGATGGTTTATGAGATGAGACGGCTTTTATAACTATTATTTCCTAAATGTATAAGTGTATGAAATAAAAGTAGAAGACTATGTAATCTTCGTATATGAACAAGTCTATGTATACTTGATATAAATACGATTATGTGTATGTAGAGGTCTATGTAAACCTCCGAGTAGTTATAGATAAAAAGTTTTAAATTCCTTCACATTTTTAATCGATGAATGCTATGACGAGGCTAAGAGGCTTGTCTTAGTCCTCAAAGAGGACGACGACGCCGGTTACATCTAGGGGGTAAACCCGGATGTGACAATAACATATGCACATACATTAGACCACTTTCCTAGAACTCCCTTAGAGATCTACTTGTGCAATGTCTAGGTGGGTTCATTACTTCCACCTATCCTAAGTATCTTCTCTTAGGTTATCCTAGTTAGGGTCCTTATTAGTAATTTACTTCCATTGTCCATTTTACTTTAGGGAAACTATAGCCTTAACCGACAATATAATCATGGGTGCTAAACATGGAATTTAGTGTTGTAGAGCCTTACACCAATGGAAGGTGTTCCACTTAGCCAACGTAGAACCTTAACACATATCCTAGCATACTAAGTAATTCACCTGCTAGATCCTATGTGGCATGCATAGTTTATGGAACTAAGAGATATACATAACCCTCTACATGCTCATTGGCCTTGGAGCCTCTTCTCATGAGAAAACATGGGTGAACCTTCCTCAAAGGGAAGCCACCACCTCATGTGGAATCATAGGTGAATATTCCTCTAAGGGAAGTCAACACTCTATAAGGAACAAATGGTGAATCTTCCTCAAAGGAAAGCCAACACCTCTCATTGTCAAGTCCACTCGGTGCTAAGCTAAGTTCCCTTTATTAAAAGCCTTTAGTAACATTACTTTATAAAACATAGGCTTAGGATATTTATTCCTAATATGCTTATAGCATATTCAAGCACCTATCTAGCTTAGAGTACTCTTGAGCATACCTCTGAAGAGACTCCACTATTAACTTAATCATCATTCATGTGTGTGTATACATATATGTGAGAACTCCTTTCACACAAACACATTAAGACCACACATGAACATACATTCATATTCATGCACATAGAAACCAAACTTAGGAACTATCCTATCAAGGCACACATGTGCAATGCATGGGCAAGGTCCCATACCCTTGCCTATACTAGTACACCTATCAAGTCATCCTAGTTAAGAAAACACATATCATACTTTCGTAGACATAAGCTTAACATGCATAGTAGTAGATACTAGTAAATATGAGTACAACCTTTCATTAGACACTATGAACCTTTACTACATTGTAAGCGTGCATGTAGAGTGAGGGTGTGTTTACATTTGTCAATATGACAACATAATGGCTATTAACAACACATTGAGGCATCCACCCTCTTAAGACCATATTACACTTTCAAGTATAGACCACACAACACAACTTAGCATAGGAGACAAGACAATCTTCACATACATTCAAGTCTCATAACCTTAGCTATTCACACCTTCACATAGGGTTACATAGGTAAGGGATTACCAATCATTATAACTCGTCAATGGAAGCACCTACACTTTACCCTAACATAGGTATACACATGCTTATACAATATCCATACAACTTAGATCACAACTAGAATATGAAAGTAGGTATAAGCTTCACATAGTGTGATCATCATAACCATATATTCATATATTCATCAATTTGCCTTCAAGGCCATAGTCAACACATCTATATTGACAATAAAGTAAACACCGCCACCATAAGTGGACCATACCACACAATGCCATACAAGGCTTCATCAACTATCAATACTATAATAAAAGTAGAGAGGAAGAACCATTCTCACCACTTCATTAACATTTGATCATCATTGTTCAATACACCCTTTTCATCATCAATACATTATAGGGCTGTAGCTAAATATACGTTTAATCATGAAATAGATCATGTACAAGTCGCTACAAGATCATACTATAACGTAAAACAAAGCATCACATATATACTAGAAAGTAGAGAGTCATAGATCACTTACTAATATTCTTTCCTTTGATTACCATGATTAACATTAATAATATACCAATAATACCAACCTAGGGTAGTATCTAAAGACATAATAATCAAGACTAAATCATGCTTCATCTACCCTAAATTGAGATCACATTATGTTCATAGCATTATCAACCTTTAGGCTAAAACATGTAGATTAATCCTTATCAAGATTCCTATGATTTGATCATCAAGGGTTCATACCCACAATTTATTCATAACATCAACCTAAGACAGTAGCTATATGATCTTCACCTAATCGAATTCAACATTCAATCATTATAAAGGCAATGTTACAGTGAACACCTCGAGATCTAAGCTAGTCATATTCAAATATTTATACATTGATCCACATGGATCCTTCATCATTAATTATTCATAAATACACGTAAATAACAGTATAAATTATCAATTCAACATAATAGAATCACAATTCAACCAATAACAAGCCACCATCACAATGCCCATGCAAGGACTAAATCGAGTTTGTGAAGGGACATGGGTTTATAATACAATTGGATTAAAATTCACGTTAAAACCAATACATTATCACCAATTCATCATGATTAAGCCATTAAAAACGTTTTTAGAAATAACCCATGGCTAGATTGAAGAAGAAGAAGAGATTTGATCATATTTTCTCTGTGAAAACTTTGAGATTAACTCTCCAAGTGAAATGTTACTTAGAGATGAAGGATCACCATACCTTTATTAGATGAAGAACCAACTAAAAACTGTTGAAGAATCCATGGAAATCCCATTTACACGCTGACCTTGAACTTCACCTTCAATGGAGGTTTCTAGAGAGGATATTTTTGGAGAGGGAGGTTTGATTTTGATTTGAGGATGGGTAAGGGATATTCACGTTTTAGATCATCTATATATACTTAAAAATATGTAAATAAACGTCCTAGAGTCAGTTGAACACGTGGGGTGAATTTTCCATTCACCCCATAATTAGGCAGCGTGCATGGCAGTGACTACAGACCTGCATCAACGGACACCAACGACGGTGTGTTGGTTCATCGACGGCCATCCTGTGCCTTCCGTCGTTTGGGTCTGAGGCTGTCATGTGGCTAAGCCTTCTCCAGGCTAAGTTCCCATCGATGCCTCCCCATCGACGGGGAGTCAGTCTACTAACGGGGCGTAAGTACACCAATGGGGCGTCAGTTGAGCTTGTCGATTGACACTGCCAAGGCAGTGTCTTGACAGCCTTTGGGTCCTTCTTGTGGGCCCTTTTGTGGGGCTCTTGGGAAGTCGTACCCGTGAGTTTCCAACGTAAATCTGATATTAACAAGTCAAGGACCTTCCACATCGATTTCACCCAAAACAATTACACGCAACACGTCCAAACATGCTAGGCACCATCAAGACACACGCATGCATGTCTCAAGGACTACCTTTCGAACATCTTAGATGTTCTTGGACTTTTGACCTCCAAACTTCATAAAACTCCATATACTGCCTATAAACATCATTATAACTCATTTTAAGACTTCATAATCTCATGACCTACAAATATAAGCACGTATAGACACATGAGGCACATAGGTGAATAGTCATCGAACGTCTTGGTCGTCCCTTGACGTTTGACTTTCAAATCACCTCAAACTTTACACGCTGCCTCAATGCCATATTGTAAACCATTTTAGGACCTTATAACCTTATGACAAACATGTTAGGATCTACACACCCTAACTCATTTTGGGGGTCTTACAGGTATGTTGACCTAACCTTATCTATATTGTGTATTATAGGTGTTTCAATTGTGATGTTTGGTATGGTCCACTTATGGTGGAGGTTCTTATGTGATATACTTGTGAACAATGTGTCCTCATCGACATTACTTCATAAACTATTTTATTATCAAATATAACTTGGCTATGTGATCACTGTGATGGTGTTGATGACTTGTATGTATATGTGAAGTCATATATGTGTTCTTCTAATTGTATATAGGTGATCATGATAGGTTATAGTGATTTCTTGTGTGTGTAGACTTGATGTTGAAGTGTGAATCTTCTTAATTGACTATATGCACCTTATGATAGGTTACATTGATGATTCTATAGAAGTGTGTAGGATGACTTGCAAGTATACTAAGTTGTCGCTATGTGCTTCTTGAATGATATGTTATATGTGATAATGGAAAGTATATGTGTCTTGTTTTGGTAAACTTGTATCCATTACTTGATAAATGAAGAATATGAATATTAATCCTTGACTTAGCTAAAGCGCCTTTATCATGAATGTATATGTATGAATGGAATATGATCTTGAATATAGTAAAGAAGGTCATTTGTGTGGAACCTTTTTGAAAGAAGGTTATGATATCCTTAAAGTTGAAAGTCGTAATGGTATCCTTCTCGTGTGAATGGTGGACTTAGGGGTGGTTGTCTAGAATGGCATGTGATCATCCTTAGGAAAGTCGTTGAGCTTTCCTCTTAAGCATTGTAAGGCATCCCTAGGGGACCTCTTTTGTAAGGTGTGTTATGATTTTGTTATGAACAAGATATGGTACCTCTTCATATGCTCCTTTATGGAATTTCTCTATGAGAACAAAGGCTAGCACCGAGTGATTATGCTTGGAAGTTGCTCTAACTAATATTACATTAGTGAACAAAGAAACCCTCGATATTCCTTAACCATGTGCCTACATGGGATGTGTCCTCGTTCTACTATTGGCAAGTAGAACAAACTCCATTGGAGTAGGTTGTGACTCTGATTCCATGCCTAGCTAGTATGTTCTATGTCGCTTATTGCCTATTCTCATCATGTGGGATACATGCTAGTGTTAAATAAGTACTATGAAGTTTAGGTAGTGGAATGGTACGATATCTAGACATTGCACGATTAGGCGTTAAAGATGTTAGTGTGTGAGTTCCCTAGGTCTTCTATAAGACCATT
Source organism: Solanum sitiens (assembly GCA_016801875.1). Classification (NCBI taxonomy): domain Eukaryota; kingdom Viridiplantae; phylum Streptophyta; class Magnoliopsida; order Solanales; family Solanaceae; genus Solanum; species Solanum sitiens. Next base: position 439,906 of record JABWTJ010000842.1, read on the forward strand.
ATGTGAAAGTCCTTGATTGTTTGAATGTCTCTTAAATGGCATAATGAACATAATGACTTAAGTAAAGGTATGTTAATGAAAAGGTGAGTATCTAGAGTAACTTTGAGGATTTATTAGGTAGGCTTGGAGAGGGTGTATGGGCAGTCTCTTCATGTCTTACTTAGGTGAGTCTTAGAGTAATTCTAGGTAGGGAGTCTAATTAATGAAATGGGAATAATCTTATCATAGGTAGTCTAAAGGATCTCTTTGGTGTGTGAAGGGATTTTATGGGCGGTCGCTTCATAACTCACTCAAGTGAGCCTTAGGATTCCCTATGGTAGGAGGGTCTCATGTTTATGTTTGTTGAAGTGTTCTTGACGTTGTCTTTTGATATGTGGCTTATATGTGAAGTAGGTGTGATATGTGGTTCTTATATACTATGAGATGAAGTTTTACTCAAAAAGAGCATATTTGATACAAATGTCTGTTTCTCATGATTTTATGCATTATGACATACTTCGTACATGCAATGTACTAATTCCATACATTATGTGTATATCTAAAGTTGTAGGTGGAAGGTGAGAGGAATATTGAAGCAAAGCTTTGAAACTAGGACTCTTTCAAGCAAAGTTAGGGTATGTCCTCACTTAATTCCAGGACATTACTATCTTTCGTTTCTCTTATTAAAAAGCATTGTAATAGACTAAGTTTCTACATTTGATGTATGGGACATGTCCCAAATATTCTTGAGTCTGAGATTGGCGTATGTTGACACTTAGTATTTCTATCATTTTATATGAAAGATGTTTTGAGATAGAATTCGTGTGAAAAGTTTTAATTATGCACTACTTTTCATACATGTATGCAATGAACGATGTCAAAAGGGCTTGTACAAGACCTACGAGAGGTCAAGTACGTCGTGTGATGACTCAAGAGTGCCCTAACTTCTAGGGTGTACTCTCCGGTCATAACATTATGTTCTGGACAATTACCTCAACCCCCATAACCCCTCTATACTCCGCAACTAGGTGGTCCCCTCCCCCTCTTGGCTATTCTTTAAGTAAAACATCGATGGTACTTTTGATCCTAACATGCATACTGGAAGTGCAACTGGTTTTATAAGAGATGATGAAGGTAGGTGAAAAATTGGCTTCAACAAAAAGGAACTAGGGCTCAACAACTTTACATGGAAGTTCTGGCTCTCCAAAAAGGAATTGAATTAGCCTATCATCATCATTGCCATCATATCATCATTGAAACCGACTCCACTGAGGTAATCAACTTACATCATCATAATATTTTGCCTTTATTTAAGGATTTAATCTCTTGTTGTAGGTATTGGCGGAGGAATCTGGGGAATCCTCTTATCATGCATAGCCAAGGGGAAGGAAACAAGGTAGCACATATGTGGAAGCCAAACCAAAAATAAATACAACTCATCTTCAATGGATCTTTTTGGAACCTCCTTCGTATATGTTGCATACGCTAAATGAAGATAAAGAAGGCCAACTTAGTACTAGTTTAGCAACTACGCACTCAAGTATTAACATATCTAACTTGGAGAATAGTAACCTCATATCACTTGGGGGATAAATAACCCAACTAATGTTATGGTTGATTATAGCCCTGATTTTACTTTTTATTGTTATTATTATATAAATATATAATATCCTTCCTTACAAAAAAAGCTGAAATAATTATATATATATATATATATATATTCAAGTAATGGTCTTGGAGAAGACCTAGGGACTCACTCACTAACATCTTCAAAGCCCAATTGTGCAATGTCTAGGTAGCGTACCATACCACCACCTAAACTTCATAGAACTTCTCCAATACTAGTAGGTATCCAATATGATGAGAATAGGCAATAACCGACATATACCATGGTAGCTAAGCATGGAATCCAAAGTTGTAACCTACTTCCGATGAGGGTGTTCTACTTGCAAATGGTAGAACTTTGACACATACCATGTAGGCACATGGTTAAGGAATATGAAGGGTTTCTTTGTACTCTAGTCTCATTCTTAACTTGATCTACTTCCCAAACCATACTCACTCAGTGCTAGCCTTTGTTATCATAGAGTTATTCACATAATGGATCACATGAAGAGGTTCCATATCTAGTTCATAAATCAATCATATTCACCTTACCAAAGAGGTCCCCTAGGGTTGCCTTTCAATGGTTAAGAGGATGGCTTAATGACTTTCCTATGGATGATTTCATGCCGTTCTATCCAACCAACCTTAAGTCCACCATTTACACAAGAAGGATGCCATTACGACTTTGGACTTCAAGCACATCATAACCTCTCAACTAGGTCGAGGGTTCCACATAAATTTGACCTTCTCACTATGTTCAAGGCCACGTATCATTCATAAATACAATACTAGGAGGGTTTAGCATCCTAATTCAAGATATCTCATATTAAAATTTCATTCATGCATCAATAAGAGGGACTTAGGTCTACCTAAACAAGACACATCAAGACTTCACTTTATCATGTATAACATATCACCAAAGAACCACCTAGACACAATCAAGTCAACTATAGGTCATCCTATATACTACTATAGAATCATTAACATAGTCATCATAAGACTCTATAACCAAGTAGGAAGAATTCATGCATCAACTCTAAGACTACGCACATAAGGACAAAGTCATAGTCTAACATTATCACCTAACAACATCAATAAAAGAACACATGTTATCACCTTAATCACAAGTATATAGATATGATCATACTCCACATAAGTCAACTACATCAATCATCATAATATATAAAGTAATTGCCGACAAGGCCATGATTATTATAACACATAAAGTAACGCCGACGAGGCCACATCATTCACAAGTAAAGAACATAACACCGCCAACATAAGTGGGCCATACCAATCACAACATAATTCAAGACCTAAATTACATAATATAAAGAGAATTAGGGCAGCGTACCACCAATCCATTCTCATCACTTCAATCCATAGCTAAATCATCCAACACAATACCAAAAGGCCCTTACCCATGGCCATGATCATCAATTCAATACAAAAAAAATCATAATACTCAATAAATCTAAATCAGTTCAATATAGATTTATAAATTTAAGACAGTCTATGCATCAATCAAATACAATTCTTGCATCATTCAATAGCCCAAAGAAAACTACACAAGAATTCATAAGCATTGAGACATGATCACTTCACCCATAAAATAGTCAAAACTAGGATTGCATGGTTTGCATGGGTTCATAGAGTTTTTAGGAAAATTATGAAATAAACATCAATTCAATCATAATACAATGATTCAAAATGTTTTATGCAAGAATGCATGACTAGATCACAAAATTGGAGAATTCATGTTTTGATCATCTTTGAAAAATCATTGGAATTGACTCCTTGAAGAAAGAGATTTCAAGGATGAAGAACCATACCATAATTGTGATTAAAAGCACACAAGATTGATGGAGAAAAACTTGAGAAATCTATCTTCTTCCTTTGAGCTCCCAAGCTTCAACACTGGAGGTTTTGGAGAGAAGAATGGAGAGGTTTTGTTTTGAGTTGAGGGTTTTGCTTTGATTGGTGAGTTTAGGGGTATAAAAAGACTCAATAACCATCAATAATTCATCCCTAAATTACCCAAAAAACCCTTGCACTTATTGGACAATCTAACCAATTAAAATTTGACTTAAAAATGACGCGGCCAAATCTGGGAGTTTACCGCTCGTCGCGGAGGCATTTTCAAATCTTGTTTCTGGAAAATTTAGAGATAGAATGGTTCTTGAAAGCCCCGCGTTGCAGGGAAAGATTTTTGTCCACTGCGTGTCAGCTGCGTGACGCACAGCCACCACCATATCCTGGCTGGCGCAGCATCTTGGCTGTTCCATGTTTGGGTCCTCTTTTGGGACCCTTTGGCTGGTCCCCGGGGCGTCGTTCTTGGATGTTTCTACCATTTTCATGCCAGTCTATGCGTAGGAACCATCTATACACAATTTCACTCTCAATACATCTCCCAAAATATAACTATAAAATACAACGACACACTAGTTCAACTTCGCCTAGTTTTCAAACGTCTATGACGTTCTTGGATGTTTGACCTCCAAACACTTCCTGTAAGACCCCCAAAATGATTTAGGGTGTCTAGATCCTCACATTCACCTATAATGTTGTTACCATTATAATTAAGTGTTTTAAAGTATGCATGAGTGGAAGTCATTTGGAAGTCAAACGTCAAGGGACGACCAAGAAGTTCGACGATTAGTCACCAAGGAGCCTTATGCGTTTTTATGTGCTTATGTGTGTGTAATTTGCTTCTGAAGTCCTTATATGAGTTATAATGATGTTTATAGGCAGTATGTTGAGTTTCATGAAGTTTGGAGGTCAAACGTCCAAGAACGTCCAAAACGTTTGAAAGATAGCCCTTGAGATGTGCATGTGTGTCTTGAGTGTTCCTAGCATGTTTGGGCGTGTTTCAAGTATTTGTTTTGCTTGAACCTGATGTAGAAGTTCCTTGACTTGTTAAGGTTTATATTTATGTTGGAAACGTCAGGGTACGACTCCCCAAGGTCCCCGCAAGAAGCCCTCAAAGAGGACCCAAAGGTTGTCGAGACACCGCCTTGGCAGTGTTAATCGACGGAGCCAAAGGATGGCTCATCAGTCCACCAACGGCCCGTCGATGGTGAGTCATCGATGGACACTTAGCCTGGTGAAGGCTTAAGGCTTTTGACAAGCCCCAGACCCAAACGACGGCCTGCAGTAAAGTCCGTCGATGGACCTACTGGGCATCGTTTGTGCCCGTCGATGATGACTGCAACTGCAGCCTGCGCACTGTTTCATTAAAGGGATGAATTATAAATTCACCCCACGTCCTAACCTTACCCTAGTTGGTTTATTTGGTTATTTTTTTGGTGTATTTAGGTGATCCAAAATGTAACAACCCCATTACCAATTGAATTCACACAAATTAGACTTCCCTCCCAAAATATTCTCTCTAGAACCTCCATTGAAGGAGAAGCTCAAGAACAGCTTAGAGGTCTTCTTCTACATTAAGGTATGGTGATACTTCATATCTAGTTAATCTTCCATCTAGAGAGTTCCTCTCAATGTTTTTCAATGCAAGTTCATGATCAAATCTCTTCCTCTTCAATCTAGCCATGGGTTCTTTCTCTAAACGTTTTCAAGGCTTCCTCATGATGAATTGATGTGAATATGATAATTATAACTTGAATTTTAATTCAATTGAATGATGAAACCATGCTCCCTTCAACTCAAGTTTTAGCCCATGTGTGGGCTTTGTGACCTTTAATTTATGTTGATTGAATTGTGATTCTAGCACGTTGAATTGCTTATATTACTGCCTAGTACATGTATTGATGATGAATTATGTCTTGATGTTCCAATGAAGATTGATGCATGAAGATTTGATCCCTACTTCCTATTGAATATTAATACATGGTCTTCACTGTAATCTCGATTTGTGCATGATTAAAGGATTCGTTTATGTAAAGGAAATTGTAGCTACTGCCTTATGTTGATGTTATTGATGAATTGTGGGTATGAATATTTCATGATAAAAGTAAGGGATTCTTAGTAAGATTGATATACATTCTTCTAACCTATAGAATTGATAATATATGTAAGGAGTTCTTAGTAAGATTGATCCACATTCTTCTAACCTATAGAATTGATAATGTATATACATAATGTGATCTCAATTCTAGCGTAGATGAATCATGAGTTAGACTTGATTATTATGTCTTTAGCTACTGCCTAGATTGATATTATTGATGCAATATGATTGATGATCAATGTTGTCACAACCCGAAACCATACCCTAGAAGATAGAGTGCAATCTCGGATTGCGATCGGCGTCGTCGAACTCTCAGAGTTCTCAAACAAGCCTCATTCATATCATTCATTGCATATACATAGTGAAAAGTAGTGCGGAATTAAAACTTTTCACTAAAACATAATATAGTCTTTAAAAAACCTCTTTCATATAAAAGTAATAGAAATGCTAAGTCTCAATCTCATCATCTTAAGACACAAGAGTACTTTAATATGAAAATAGAAATAACATAGTCTATTACAATATTTCATAAAAGAAACATAAAATGACATATATATATGCCCTCGAGTCAAATGAGGACATACTTCAACTCTTCTACTCGGACGATTCTTCTAAGCCCAAGTCTTCTTCTCCAAAAGCTCCTTACATACCAAGGACTATAGATAGAAAATAAAGCATGGAATTAGTACAACCACATGTACTAAGTATGGCTATATGCATAAAATCATGAAAATGGACTTTATTGGAAATATGCATCTTTTCATTTGGAAATCATAGTTTAAACATAAGAACATCATTTAGCAATTAAGAAACACATAAGATAACATTTAACCAAAGATAGCATTTAAAAGACTCACTTTACAGTGAGTTCACTTCACTGTACAGTGAAGTCCCTTCACTGTACAGTGAAGTCCAAACCTTCCTTTTAACATCTCCTAGCATGTAATTCCCTCACTTAAAGTCATCCTAAGATTCACTTAAGTCACACAAAGAGATACCGCCCATACACCCTCTCTAGATGTGCCTAAACGACCCTTAAGATTACCTACAATGAGTCACATACATACTTAGAAAACAATCATAAACATCTATGTAAGATCTTCTACCAAAGGTCAATTCCAAGGTTCACTTGAGTGAGTGTGGAGCGACCGCCCATACAATCACTATCACACACACACAAGAGATCCTATAGACTACCTCAAATAGAATCATTCTCACTAAACACACCAACACTTATATGATAAGACATTCTCCTTCCAAAGCCTATCAAAAGACCTACTTAAGTAAATCGAGAAGATAAAGTCCATAGTACAATGACCTCTCCAAGATTACCTAAATAGTCCTTAAGACTTCCTAAGGTTTAGATCATGTCAACAAGATTAACCAACTTCCCTAACTAAAGTCATCCTCAAGACTTCCAAAGATAAGACATGAAGAGGCCATACTTTCATGTCCTCCTCACACTTTAGCTAAGGAATGCTTAAGTCACTTTAGATTAGGTACTCAACCATTTACATAGTTACTACTTAGGTCATTAGTTCATTAGTTCATTAAGAATCATACATCACCTAAGACACTCACATAGTACATCACATAAGACACTCACATAATGGTCTTGGACAAGACCTAGGAATTCCACATAACACCTTCAAAGTCTATTGTGCAATGTCTAGATAGCGTACCATACCACCACCTAAACCTCATAAACTTATCTAATGGTAATAGGTATTCCACATGATGAGAATAGGCAATAACCGACATAGACCATGGTAGCAAGACATGGAATCCGAAGTTCTATCCTACTTGGATGAGGTTGTTCTACTTGCCAATGGTAGAACATGGACACATCCCATGTAGGCACATGGTTAAGGAATATGAAGGGCGTATTAAGCATTCAGTCTGTTCTTTAACTGAATCTGCTTAACCCTACTCATACTCACTTGGTGCTAGCCTTAGTTCTCATAGATTATTTCACATGAGAGAGGAAAAACTCTTAGCCCAATGACCTCCATGTCCAAGTCAGGCCTCCCTACACAACTCTTACACACCGACTTCAGTTTGGCGATGTGAGCATGTGAATCCTCAGATGGTAGCCCAGAAAACAGACCTCTAGCTGTGAGCATATGCATTAAGCTACTAGTTACCACGAAAGTATGACCATGTGGTAGAGGAGGTATGACAAGTGGCCCATCAGAGTCAGTGATGTTAACATTTCCCCTTAGTACTCTTGAGGTGTGGAGAAGGAGGTTGCCTCCTCGGATTACCTTCACCCGGATTATCAACCATCACTTGATTATGAGCCTCAACTGGCGGGGGAGGTGGAGGATTGATCTCATCCTCGATATAAGTAGGATTGTTTTGAATGTTCATTATGCAAAGTGTACGGTTTAAATCTGGATCAAGCGGAAGTATTGGTTCTCCTCGACTCAGTGTACCTGGCATACACTAAAGCTATACCTGCGAGAAACAAAAATAAAAACAAAAAGTAAAATCAGGAAATTATTGACTAAAACTCGGTAATGTGCTTAAAGATAATCTAAAAGCCACTGTTCCCCGGCAGCGGCGCCAAAATTTGATAGGCTCAAATTACACTTCCTTAAAGAAGTCTAAGCGGTCGTATCAAGTAAAGAACCCAAATATTAGGTTGGGGTCGATCCCACAAGGAAAATGGTTTAGACTTAACTTTAATCTACAATTACTTCTATTTTAATCAAGTCCTTTCCAAAAAAACAAACAATTAAAAAAAGGGTTTTGTGTAACTAAATTATTTAATTAATTCTAGTTAAACAAGTAGCAAGTTCAACTTTTTGATGTTTATCAAGTAATAAGAGAAACTAGGATGTATGTGTTCCCCATTAGGTTTATGATGCAGTAACCCTAGCTATAACAACTCTTTTCTAGTATCTTGCATGCAAAGTGGTATGTTATGTATCCATAATTCCTTGGTCCAGTAACTAGTGAATTTCACTCCTCACCTTGGTCCGGCTACATGTGTATACTTTACTAAACCTTACCTTTTACCTCATATTAAGCATCATAATCGATGTATGGCTTAGTTGTTACTTTGCACCAATCGACACTAGCCTATTAGATAGTATATACTAAATCTACGTTGATAATTCTTTTCTTATTATCTACCTCCTTGGTCCGGCAGGTAGCAACAAGGCGATTTCTAACGCGTGCACTCGTTAAAAAGACTTCTAAACGAAAGAATTATCAATACATGCAAGAAACTATATGAGAATTGTTATTTTAGCTAGTTTTACTTTGTTAATTACCCATGGTTCCAACAATCCTAGTTATGGATTTAGTTACCCATGTTAAAAATCACACAATTCATATTGATTAGACAAGAATTCATGTACTTACTTTGATGAGATTGAAGAAAATCCAGAAAATTACTTGAATAAATCAAAGTCTTGCAACAAACGATTCCGGAAAGTAGAATATTTCCCCAAAATCTCAAGTCCAACAACTAGGATAATAAAACTGAAAAATACCAAAGAGTCTCACCCCAAAAACGAGGTCTTTACAAGTATTTATAATAAACAAGTCCTAACACAAAAAGGAAATCTATCAAAAAACGCGTCTGAGTCAACGATCGGACCGACGGACCGTCGAGGCCATGATGGACCGTCGTTCCACACGTAGAATCTTTCTCAGCTGCTTTCTTCTCCAACTCACGGTTACCATCGACGGACCAGGATAACGGTCCGTTGAGTGCACGACGGTCCGTCGATGGCTTCCGTTTCTCCACACTTAGAATCTTTTCAAGACGGGTAGTGGGGATACTTTCTGTTAGCAATGAAGGATGTGCAGGACGGTCTATCGATAGCTTTCGTAGCCCCACACTTGGTCAGAATTCCCCGATCTTTCTTCAGCAGCATTTTCTTCAAACGACGGTTGCCACTTACGGACCGTCGAGGGGTCGACGGACCGTCGATTCCGTAGGTCATCACTTCTGCAATTTTAGCACAGTTCTTCTGCGTTTTCATTCTGGACAGTTTTCCTGCAAACAAAGAGAAAAATACATTAAAACTACTACAAAAAGGCCTTAGACACACACTAAACTTAAGGAAAAAACATTGAAAGTACTGTGAAACCACAATACATCACAAAACCAATCTAGGTTCAAGAAGAGAGCTCCAATGCAAGATCGACCTAGTTCTCCTAAGTTTAAACTTGAAATGGGTAGTGGTTTTCAAGGTGACAAGCCTACATGTGCTACTTGTGGGAAGAGGCACAATGAGCAATGTCTATTGGGTACCGGTAGTTGTTTTGGCTGTGGTAAAGACGGACACAAGGTGAGGGACTAGAGTAAAGGAAGGTAAGAAAGTTTCTCCAAGTGTTCCGGGAGGTGATGCTCCAAAGAAGAATCACTTTTATGCATTCCGGGCTAGAGGATCAAAGCCGGATGATGATGATGATGATGGTATGTTCTAGTATTCTATCTTTTTTCTTGTGAGTTCCCTCTAAGTGTGGGAGAATGGTTAGTAGAAGAGCTAGATGATCATAGTAGCATGTTGCATTGTTTTTAGGAGTCTTGTTGGAATTGAATTTCATTGATTCCCTGCATTGTGCATTTTATGAAGTTATGATTATGTTGTAAAATGTCGTTATTTGGTTTTATCTATCATATTGTCATGTATCCATCATCAATTGCCTAAATATTGCATTTTTGAAATTTTGAAGCATGTTTACTGTAGCATCTGGCAGCTTACTGTAACATTTTTGGAAAATTGACTAAATTGTTCTTTGATTGAAAATTGTTGTAATAAGGATAGAACTAATGTATATGAGCATGAAAATGAATGTAAAAGGAGTTCATGATATTTGAAATGAAAAATGTGAGTCTTATTTTCTAGCTTCTTGTTGTGTTGTGTGTCTCTTGATTTTATGAAATGAGGTTTCTCCTATATGTGTGTATTGTGTATTGTGTGGTATGTTTATGTACTGCTAGTCTTTAGTTTCTTATCTCTTGAAAGTGCTTAAAGTGTCATTCGAGGACGAATGTTTCCAAGTGGAGGAGTATTGTTACACCCTCAAAATGAGATAGGTTTAAATAGAGCCTAACATGGGTTTCATGATGTTTTAAAGTCATAAAATGGTTAATAATAGTGTTATTAGGTAGTATATAAAGTTTGGAAGTGTTTGGAGGTAAAACGTCCAAGAACATCCAAGACGTTCGAAAACTAGTCGAAGTTGAACTAGTGTGTCGTAGTGTTTTGTAGTGATGTTTTGGGGGATGGTTTGAGGGTGAAATTGTGTATCGATGGTTACTACGTGAGCCTGACATACAAAGGGTCGAAACGTCCAGAACTATGCCCCGAGGACCAGCCAAAGGGTCCCCAAAGAGGACCCAAACATGGGACAACCAAGTTACCGCGTCAGCCAGGATATGGTGGTGGCTGCGCGTCGCGCAGTGGAAAAAATTTCTTGCCCTACGATGCAGGGCTGTCACGAACCATTCTGTCTCGAAATTATCCAGAAACATGATTAGAAAAGGCCTCCGCTACGCTCAGTAAACTCCCACATTTGGCCGTGTCATTTTTAAGCCAAATTTGAATTGGTTAAATTGTCCAATAAGTGCAGGGGTCCTTTGGGTAATTTGGGGATAAATTATTGACGGTTATTGAGTCTTTTAATACCCCTAAACTCACCAATAAAGCAAAATCCTCAATTGAAAACAAAACCTCTCCATTCTTCTCTCCAAAACCTCCATTGTTGAAGCTTGAGAGCTCCAAGGAAGAAGATAGATTTCTTAAGTTTTTCTCCATCAAACTTGTGGGCTTTTCATCACAATTAAGGTATGATTATTCTTCCTTGAAATCTCTTTCTTCAAGGAGTCAATTCCAATGATTTTTCTAAGATGATCAAAACATGAATTCTCCAATTTTGTGATCTAGCCATGGGTTCTTGCATAAAACATTTTGAATCATTGTATTATGATTAAATTGATGTTGATTTGATGATTTTAACCTAAAAACTCTATGAAGCCATGCAAACCATGCAATCCTAGTTTTGACTATTTTATGGGTGAAGTGATCATGTCTCAATGCTTATGAATTCTAGTGTAGTTTTCGTTGGGCTATAGAATGATGCAAGAATTGTATTGGAATGATGCATAGGTTGTCTTAGATTGATAAATCTATATTGAATTGATTTACATTCATTGAGTATTATGATTGTTTTGTATTGAATTGATGATCATGGCCATGGGTAAGGGCCTTTTGGTATTTTGTTGGATGATTTAGCTATGGATTGAAGTGGTGAGAATGGATTGGTGGTACGCTTCCCTAATTATCTTTGTATTATGTATTTTAGGTCTTTAATTATGTTGTGATTGGCATGGTCAACTTATGGTGGTGGTGTTATATTCATTACTTGTGAATGATGTGGCCTCGTCGATGTTACTTTATGTATTATAATGATCATGTCTTTGTCGGCAATTACTTGATATATTATGATAATTGATGTAGTTGAATTATGTGGAGTATGATCATATCTATCTACTTGTGATTAAGGTGATAGAATGCGTTCTTCTATTGATGTTGTTAGGTGATCATGTTAGACTATGACTATGTCCTTATGTGTGTAGTCTTAGAGTTGATGCATGAATTCTTCCTACTTGGTTATAGAGTCTTATGATGTATATATTGATGATTTTATAGTAGTATATAGGATGACCTATAGTTGATTTAGTTGTGCCTATGTGCTTCTTTGGTGATATGCTATATATGATAAAGTGAAGTGTTGATGTGTCTTGTTTAGGTAGACCTAAGTCCCTCTTCTTGATTCATGAATGATATGTGAATATGAGATGTCTTTACTTAGGATGCTAAAGCCTCTTAGTATTGTATGTATGAATGATACATGTCCTTGAACATAGTGAGAAAGTCAAATTTATGAGGTTATAATATCCTTAAAGTCGAAAGCCGTAATGGTATCCTTCTTGTGTAAATGGTGGACTTAAGGTTGGTTGGATGGAACGGCATGAAATCATCCTTAGGAAAGTCATTAAGCTATCCTCTTAACCATTGAAAGGCTATCCTAGGTGTTACACCCTCAAAATGAACTAAGGTAGCTAGAGCCTCACCTGTGCCTAAAAAGGTTAATAACATGTTAATAAAGTGTTTATAGCTTGTATAATTGATTTGAAGAGGTTTGGAGGTCAAAAGTCCAAGACGATCGAAAGTTGGTCTTTAGACGTGCTGGTGTGTCCTTGTATGTTTGCCTTGTTTTTATGTGTTGTTTAAAGTCCAAAAATAGTGGAGTTGACTCTAGTTCCCTCATGTTTCCATTATCTGGATCATTACACTCTTCTCAAATTCAAGCTTAATATTCATTACTAAACCCGAATATCAATATGAATGCTCGCCTACTATACTATACCTCATCACTTGATCAGTTCTATAACCTTCTGAACATCATGACCCTCTAAAACAAATTAGAAGCCTATATTAGATCTATCAGTTTATGATACTCTGTGCTTCTATCCAACATATATATTTAACCTCCTCTTACATGATGGCAAATCGACATAAACTCTATTCTGGTAAAAAAATATACTCTATCTCATCTTGACTAGCAACTATTGCTCTACCTCCTACCATAAGATCTTAACAACTCATCACTTCTTAGTCTACCCATAAGGGAAAACTTCTCAGCAATAACTTATTGAGTGCATGACTATAATAACCTAGTTTGCCTCATCAATATCTCCCTTTCTTAGATTACTACACCTCTGCATACTTTCCTCAAATTATGGGAACTTTCATTACTACTTCTTATGATATCGTCACTCATGCTACCTTTTCGGTATAAAATACTACCCAAGCTCTAACCATACTTACTCATAAAGATCTCAGTTGGAACAAGGCTTAGGGAAGAAAGTACATCTCACTTTAAGCTTTAACGCACGATTTATATGAACATGAGTGCATTCCTCTGAAACTCAACACTTAACTCACTCATGAACTTCTCTCAAGATCTTCTAGAGTCTCATGACTTCCTCAAGACTCTTCCTAAGAATAACTCATCTATAAGGCTCTTCGGCTTACTTTTCAACCATCTTTAGTATGAGGGGTTAGTTGAATGAATCTGACAAACACACGAGTATGAGTAAATCTCTATGACATAACTCTATTCACCATTAAATGTCCGGGTACGACTCCCCAGGTACCACCCTAAGGGCCCCCAAGGAGGACCCAAATGTTGGACAAGTAGGCCGCCAAGGTAGCGTGCAACAACAAGATTGAGGATCCAGCCTTGTGTCGTGTGCCTGGAACTGAGTGTGACTGTGCGACGCACGCCCAACACGCATCTTACTGCCTCAAAAATTATTTTGGGGCAGATTCAAAGGCAGCTTCCGTGACACGTAGCCACCTCGCAGATCCGGTTGCGTCGTTTTAAAGTCAATTTTTAGATGTCTAAAAGTCCCAATAATTATTAGGGTGCTAAACTGTTTTTAGGACCTATTTAACCCCTTTCCCAAGTCAAAACCCCAACACCCATATAATTTTAATCAAAATCCCCAAAACACACTCTTCTTCCAAAAACCCCAAAACCTCCATTGAAGACCAAGCTCAAGAACAAGCTATGGAGGTGGATTCTTGGAGCTTTCTTCTCATATTTTCGTGGGATTTCTAATGTAGAAGGTATGTTAATACTTCATGCATAGATAACCATTCATCTATGGAGTCCTTTCAAATCTTTTTCCAAACATGATTCTAAGTCAAAAATCCTATATTTCAATCTAGCCATGGGTTCATTGTTAAAGTGATCTCAAAAGCATTCCAATGATGAATATATGTTTAGATACTGATTTTATGATAAATTTCTATCCAATTTTATGAATAACCCATGATCCTCCTAATTTCTTAAAGTTAACCTATAATGTGGGTCTTATGATCTTGATTTCATGTTTATAGAATTATGATTAGATTATATTGGATTGCTTATTGATATTACTATCTATATCAATTGAATATGAATTTTGGAGGAAGGATAAAAGATGATCGTTATCTTGGAGATTTGGTAAGTTGACCTATTTCCTCTAATTAGCTTACAATGTATATTGAATTGTGTTGATTGGTATGATCCAGTTATGGTAATGGTGTTTACATGTTTGTACATGTTTATGTGTTATGATCATCGCCTTGAAGGCATTAGATGCAAGATGAATTTATATGATGATTTCCATGTTTAGGATGTTGAAGGATTTATCCATGATTCTAATATCATGTTCTAAGTGAATTTATGTTATGTGAAGTATACGAATAGTCCTCCAAACTAGTTGCATGACCTAGGTGTGGAAATTATGTTATATGTATATGTGTGATGATCATGTTAGGGTTAGGTGGCCTATATGGCTAGTGATGAAGAATATCCTTGTAGCATGACCCCTACCTATATGAACCCTATATGAATGTGTGATCGAAATATGCTAGGAGTCTTCTATTCTAATGTTGAATATGTTCTTGCCTCCTATGATGTATTGTGAGTGTGTGTAGTCTATAGTCTTAAATAATATAAATGTGTTCAACTCAAGACTTGAAGAATGTTGTACATGTGTTGTGATCTTTGGAGGGTGGCTTCCTCAATACTACATCATAGCCATTATGTGATCATGTTGACCAATGTACACACACACGTTATGCATATATATGAGTAGGATAGATTCATGATGACTAAGGAAAGAATAGTTCTCCTATGCGTCATTACCTATTTTTATGCATGTAAGTAGATGATTAATGAAATTATGAACATGTGTGATTAGAGATGTTATGTGAAGGTAGATCTCAGATTGTATGCACACACACATCACGTATGATTGTATGAATATGTGAAAGGACATTCTCACATAAATTAGGGTCTATGCTGAAAGGACATTCTAATCTTAGAATCCTTTCAGCTATATGAAGTATAAAGGATCAAGCTCTTAAGGCCTAATCTTTATGACTTAATTTACTAAAAATTAAACATATTTAAAAGGGAGTTAGAGCCTAGCACTGAGTAAACATGACAAATGAGAGTGGGAGCTTCACGTTAGTAAGTTCGGCTTCACACAAAGAGGACCTTCACGTTAGCAAGTCCGGGTTCCCAACATAGATGTTGTGTCATGATATGGAAACCTCCACGTTAGCAAGTCAAGGTTTCTAGAATCACTCTCCTTGTTCCATAACTACGTGCCCCCGTAGGTTATAGCTTGTGGATTCCACTAGAATAGCTGTTTTGTATGAAGGTCCTACCTTGGCAAGTAGTACCCTCTCTTTTAGGTGTGGGAGTAGAACACCTGATTCCATGTAGCTCACATGGTCTATGTCGGTTATGCCTATGTCTCCCAAAAGTTAAGAAATGAACTAAGATAAGAATATGAATTCTAATCTAAATTCCTTGAGAAGTGTACTTAGTATAGAGAGGACTATGGACCCTACCTATGCATTGAACTAGATGACTTCAAGAAAGGATATGATTGGAGGCCCTTATGAAGTAAAGACTTATGTTATGTATGACTTGTATGAATGCATGTAAGTAACCTTGTTATTTCAAGACATGAATTATGACTGTGCATGTGAGTTACACTTGTGGCTTCTAAATGAGTTTACTTAGTATATGTGGGGGGGGTATGGGACTCCATGTGTACATTGCACAAGTAAGCTTGTGAAGGAGTTATGAGGGTAGTTTACCTATGATGTGATCTAAGTGATTTATGTCTAAGGTTGTAGTAAAGGAAAAAGTCCTTATATGATGCTATGACGTATGTGGCCTTGTGTCTATTGATAAATGAAAGTGTTATGACTTGTTAAGTATGTTATACCTAGTCTAGGGTGACTTCTTATGTACACTTGGTGGAAGTAGTATTATGGGATGCTACCTACACATTGCACTAGTGTGACTTAGGAGTTGTCTTAGGTGATGGTCCTTATGTGAAGTTGATGTCTATGATGTGCTTAAGACTTATGAATATATGTGGTTGTGTTATTAATCATATATATAAAAGACTATTATAAGATGGACTCAAGGTAATACATTGTACTAAGTACACTTGAGGGTTACTTGAGGAAAAAATTAAGATAAAAGAGATGTAATGTATTGTATGTATTGCATATGCCTCAAAGTATGATAAATAGCTTTATGTGTTATTATGAGTAGTATCCATGTCTATATGATGTATATGAACTATATTGAGCTTATATGTGCCAATGTTTATGAAGTTTACTAAAAAAAGACATGATTGATTTCTAACTAAATGTCCTCTTTAAATGCATGTTTTTGCATGGTTGTCATACTTAGTGCATTCTTGTACTAATACCATTCGTCTTCATCTTTTTACACAAAGTGTATGTGGTGATGGCTAGAGGATGTCTCCTAAGTGAAGATCTTGGATATATCTCCCAAGTTCAAGTAAAGGGACCCTTTTGATTCAATGGTCGCCTGTGTCAAGATGTTCTTAAAGTTAATGTAATAGCTTAGACTTATATTTTATGTTGTTAAGGGCCGTGTCCCTATTCTATTCTATTGATTTGTGTCTTAAGATGGAAAAGAGACTTAGAGTCTAACTATGTATTATGATATTATATATATATATATATATAGATGAACTGATGTTCTAGCATATGATGTGCTGTGGAATGTTTTAAATTTTCTGCTATTTTTATCACGATTATGCAATGAAAGATGTCTAAGGGCTTATCTTAAACCTCTGAGAGGTCGACGACGCCGTGTGTCGATCTAAGAGTACTTTAACTTTTAGGGGGTACTTGCGGGGCGTAACACTAGGGGACCTCTTTTGTAAGGTGAATGTGATTGAGTTATGAACTAGATATTGAACCTCTTCATGTGATCCTTTATGTGAATTACTCTATGAGAACAAAGGCTAGCACCGAGTGAGTATGGTTTGGGAAGTATCTCTAGTTAAGAATGAGACTAGAGTGCAAAGAATCCCTTCATATTATTTAACCATGTGCTTAAATGGGATGTGTTAAAGTTCTACCATTGGCAAGTAGGATACCCTTATCGAAAGTAGGTTTCAACTTCGGATTCCATGCTTAGATACCATGGTCTATGTATGTTATTGCCTATTCTCATCATATGGGATACCTACTAGTATTGGAGAAGTTCTATGAAGTGTAGGTGGTGGTATGGGATGCTACCTAGACATTGCACAATTGGGCTTTGAAGATGTTAGTGAGTGAGTCCCTAGGTCTTCTCCAAGACCATTACTTGAATGTATTTATATGATGTATGTAAATCAATGAACTAATGAAGTAATGACTTAAGTTAGAAAGTATGTAAATGAATGAGTACCTAGTCTAGAGTAACTCTAAAAATTATCTAGTTAGAGTGTGAAGAGGGCATAAAGGATGGTCTCTTCATGTCTTACCTAGGGAAGCCTAAAGAATGACTCTAGATAGGAAAGTTGGTTGATACCTTAGACATGATCTAATCTTAGGAAGTCTTAAGGATTATCTAGGTAATCTTGAAGAGGGTGTATGGGCGTTCTCTTCTAGAATTACTTAAGTAAGTCTTTTGATAACCTTGGTGAGAAGAATGTCATATAATATATGTTATGTGTTTTGGTGTATTGTAAGTGTATTCATCTCATTATAGATAGTCCCAAGGATCATTTAGGTATGCTTAGAGAGGATGTCTGGGAGGTCTCTCTTTGTGTTACTTAAGTGAGTCTTACGATAACTTTAAGTGAGAAGGTTGCATGATAAAAAGGGTTCACTGTAATGTTGAGTTAGTTCACTGTAACAGTGACATAGTTCACAGTAATGTTTCTAAAAATGTGATAAAATGTTTATGTGTTATCTTATGTGTTTCTAAGGTGTTAAATGTTGTTCTTATTCTTATACTATGATGTTTTAATAAAAAAGTCCGTTATCATGATTGTTATGCATTAAGCCATACTTAGTACATCTGTTTGACTAATTACATATTTTATCTATCTCTAAAGTGATTCATAGATAAAGGTGCTTTTGGGAGCGAAACTTGTGTTATTGGATCTTTCAAGAAAGTTTGAAGTATGCCCTCATTTGACTCGAGGGCATAGATGTCTTCAGCGTTTCTTTATTAAAACATTGTAATAGACTTAGTAATACTATATTTCGATTGCATGGGCCGTGTCCCAAGTCTATTTTGAGTCTAAGATTTGATGATATGAGACATAGTATTTCCTTTGGTTATATTAAAGATATTCTGAAAGATATTCGAATATTGTAAAAAGTTTTAATTCCGCACTATTTTTCATATATGTTTATGGAATGAATGGTACGAAAGGCTTCTACAAGACCTCTGAGAGGTCAAGTACGCCGTGTTACGATTTGAGAATGCCCTAACTTCTAGGGGGTACTCTCCGGTCGTGAAAAACTTGGTATTAGAGCATAGGTTATGAAAGTGGTCTTAGGAATCCAAAAGTCTCAAAGTCACGTCTAGTAGAGTCCCATAATCGATTTGAGTCGCGACATATCTATGGGTGAGAGGCTATAGGACGATAGAGTTTCCCTTCTTTTCTACTCCTATGTCGTGCCATAGATATTAAAAGTTATGAGTGTTCTCTTCTTATAGTTTTCCTTGTCTTATAGGAGATTAATACGAGGACGACACTAGCTAGGAGAGTTGAGGAGAATGATGTGAATGAGGGACTTCCTCCCCGAGGTGGACAAGTGCCACAAGTTGAGAAAGTTTTTCAAGGTGCTCAAGGTTATCAAGTCCTTATTGTGGAAGAAGGTAATGATGTTCCGGTGGGTCCCCCGGAAATCCGGTGGGTCCCCCGGAAATGACTAATGGAGATATTAGAGAGGTTTTACTTACTTTAGCCCGAGCCATAACTACTCATGTGAATAGGGGTGTTGAGCCTAGAGTGAATACTATGGAGAACACTATGATCTCTACATTGAGATACTTTGTGAGGATGAATCCTCCTATCTGTCTTGGCTCTAAGGTAGGAGAAGATCCCAAGAGTTCTTAGATGATGTTTATAAGGTGTTGAGTGCCATGCGGGTGACTTCTAGGGAGAAGATGGAGTTGGCTTCATACCAACTGAGAGAGGTTACTCAAGTGTGGTACACTCAATGGAAAGATAATAGGCCGGTTGAGTCGGGTCCTATATAGTGGGAGGAGATTAAGGCGGCTTTCTTAGGAAAGTACTTTCCCCGTGAGAGGAGGGAGGTGAAGGTTGAAGAGTTCATTAATCTCAAGCAAGGCAATATGAGTGTTGAGGAGTACTCTTTGAAGTTCACTATGTTTTCTAGGTATGCCCCATCCTTAGTGTCTAACGCTAAGGATGAGATGAGTAGGTTTGTGACTGGGGTTGCCGACCTTATGAAAGAAGAATGCTGCGTATGTCCATTCTCTACAATGACATACATTTTTCTAGACACATGGTGTATGCACAATCCATTGAGGAATCTACACTTGGTAGAATTGCTAGAAACTTGAAGAGGAGTGGAACTAGTGAGAGAAACCAATCTAGGTTCAACAAGAGAGATCCAATGCAAGATGGATCTAGTGCTCTAAGGTTAAACTTGAGAAGGGTAGTGGTTCTCAAGTTGACGAGCCTACATGTGCTACTTGTGGGAAGAGGCACTATGGGCAATGTATATTGGGTAACGGAAGTTGTTTTGGATGTGGTAAAGATGGACACAAGGTGAGGGATTGTCCTTCTATTTATTCTAGAGGAAAGAAAGGTAAGCAAGTTCCTCCAAGTGTTCCGGGAGGCGATGCTCCAAAGAAGAATCGCTTTTATGCACTCCGGGCTAGAGGATCAAATCCGGATGATGATGATGATGATTTTATGTTCTAGTATTCTCTCTTTTGTCTTATGAGTTCGTTATAAGTGGGGGAGTATGGTTATTAGAGGAGCTAGATGATCATAGTAGCATGTTGCATGTTGCATTGTGTTTAGGAGTTCTGTTGGAATTGAATTTCATTTATTCCTTGCATTGTGAATTTTATGAAGTTATGATTATGTTGTAAAATGTTTTTATATGTATTTATCTATCATATTGTCATGTATCCATCATCAATTGCCTAAAAGTTGCATTTTTGAAATTTTGAAGCATGTTCACTATAGCATCTGGCAGCTTACTGTAATATTTTTGGAAAATTGACTAAATTTTTCTTTGGTTGAAAGTTGTTGTAATGTGCATATAAATGATGTATTATAATGAATGTAAAAGGAGTTATTTCTATTTGGAATGAAGCATGTCAGTCTTATGTTATGATGAGTCGTAGAATTGTTTCTAGCTTCCTGTTGTGTTGTGAGTCCCTTGATTTTATGAAATGAGGTTTCTCCTATATTGTATATTGTGTATTGTGTGGTATGGTTATGTGTTGCTAGTCTTGAGTTTCTTATCTCTTGAAAGTGCTTAAAGTGTAGCAAGTGTCATTCGAGGACAAATGTTTTCAAGTGGGGGAGTATTGTTACACCCTCAAAATGAGCTAGGTTGAACTAGAGCCTAACATGGGTGTAATGATGTTTTAAAGTAATAAAATGGTTAATAATAGTTTTCTTAGGCAGTATATGAAGTTTGAAAGTGTCACATCCGGGGAGCACCCCTTAGAAGTAACATGGCGTACATGACCTCTCGGAGGTCTTATGCAAGCCCATAGTTATCATTAATCGCATTGTCATAGTAAATTTAGCGGGAAAATTAAAAACTTTTCATAGCACATGATAAGCTAGAAACATCACTTCATATATATATAAAAATAAGTCATAATACATATTAAGACATTATGTCTCTCTGCCATCGTAGACTCAAAATCATTAGAGTACATTAAGGACACGGCCTTTACAACATAAATCATAAGTACAATATTAAAAGACTTTACAGTAAGCTAGACATTAGGAAATCATTAGACTTAAGGATTCATTTCCTTGAGATTCGAAAGCACATATCAATCTCCTCATCATTTAAAGACATCCTTTAAGCATCCATAACCTACACTTTATGTAAAAATGTAGATAAGAATGGAGTTAGTACAAGAATGCACTAAGTATGACAACCATGCAAAAACATGCATTTAAAAAGGGACATTTACTTAAAAACCATGTATCATGCCTTTGTGAAATCTTCACGAAACTTTGAGTCAATAGAATTTATGCAATTTCCATACTTAATATAAGCATATTCAATGGTCAACAATCATATAAAATCACATATAGAATTTAAGGCATTCTGGAGTCACTTTACAGTAAGCCATTTCTTCTTTACAGTGAACTCTTTCTATTTACAGTGAATCCTTTTATTCCTAATTCCTTATTCCCCCAAGTAACTCTCTAGTGATACTTGGTGCAGTGCATCACCTTAAGGACACAAGGAATTCATGCATACAACCTTCATAAGCCAACACATACCATCATAGAAGTATAGCACACCACAAGACATATTCAAGTCAAGACCATAAGGCATTACAGTGAACTTTACTTACTATGCACCTATATCAACCTTACTTCACACATAACATTATAAGACCTTACTCACAACCCCAATCTAAGTCTACTAGTGCAATGTACATGTGAAGCCCCATAACCTCACATATACTTAGTAAACCTATCATAAGACCACAAGCCTTAACATATACTTCATATACCAAACATAATACTATAGTCAACTACATACACTCCAAGTTAGACCTTAGTCAAATAGTCATATTAGACTTCATATCATTCATATCATCACATCATGTAGATACTAACACAATGTCATGCAAGAGAACCATAAACATATGCACATACATTAGACCACCTTCCTAGGACTCCCTTAGATAGCTACTTGTGCAATGTCTAGGTGGGTTCATTACTTCCACCTATCCTAATTACCTTCCCTTAGGTTATCCTAGTTAGGGTCCTTTACTTTACTTCCATTGTCCATTTTACTTTAGGGAAACTATAGCCTCAACCGACACTAAGACCATGGGTGCTAAACATGGAATTTGGTGTTGTACAACCTTAAACCAATAGAAGGTGTTCTTACCTAGCCAAGGTAGAACATTAAAACATGCTAGCATAAAAAGTGAAATCACTTGCTAGATCCTATGTGGCAAGCATAGTTTATGGAACTAAGAGATATACATAACCCTCTACATGCTCATTAGCATTGGAGCCTCATCTCATGAGAAACCATGGGTGAATATTCCTAAAGGAAAGTCAACACCTCATGTTGAACCTTAGGTGAATGTTCCTCCAAAGGAAGTCAACACCTTATGAGAAACCAATGGTGAATCTTCCTCCTAGAGAAGCCAACACCTCTCATTGTCAAGTTCACTTGGTGCTAAGCTAAGTTTCCTTTATTGAAAAACCTTTATTACATTATTTTATAAAACATAGGCTTAGTATATTGACTCCTCATATACTTAGATCATAGCTTATTCAAGCACCTATCTAGTTTAGGGTACTCTTGAGAAACACCATTCAAGTGACCCTCTATTTACTAGATCATCATTCATGTGTGTATATACATGTGAGTAATCCTTTCATATAACATCCTTAAACCACACATGTTTATAACTTACTCATGCATTCATATTCATGTACATAGAAAACATACCTAGGAACTAACTCATCAAGGTACACATGTGCAATGCATGGACAAGGTTTCATAACCTTTCCCATACTAGTACACCTATAAAGTCACCCAGTTAATGAAACATCACATAACATCATAGAATGGATAGCATAGCATAAGACTCATTTATTCAAGACTTACAACATTCTTACAGTAAGCTCTAGTCAATATGCACCTATATTAACTTTACTTCACATAGGGTGATCAACACCAACACACATGATCACATCACATATATATGTATTGGCAATAAAGTAAACACCTCCACCATAAGTGGACCATACCACACAATGCCAGACAAGTCTTCATCAACTACCAATTCTATAAGAAAGTAGAGAGGAAGAGCCATTCTTACCAATTCATCAACCTTTGATCATCATTGATCAATAAACCTTTTTCATCAACAATTCATATATAGCGCAGTAGCTAAATGTACTTTAATCATAAAAAAAACCATGAACAAGCATTATAAGATCATGCTACTAACAAGTACACTAGATCACGAATACACTAGAAAGTAGAGAGACATAGATCATTAACCAATTTCCCTTGCATTTGTAAGACCTCGAAAATGACATAGGTTAACTAGAGCCTAATATGTTGGTATTGATGCATAAGTTCCTAAATATGTTTAATATGTGGTATATAGGCAGTATCTAAAGTATTAGAGGTGTTGGAAGTCAAACGTCAAGGGATGACTAAGACGTTTGACGACTAAGTCACCTAAATGTCTAAAATGTGGTTCTATGTGTTTATATGTGTTTCATGGTGTTTTAAGGTTCTTAATAGAGTTAATATAGCATTTATAGTCAGTGGTTAAAGTTTCGTGAAGTTTGGAGGTCAAACGACCAAGAACGTCCAAGGCATTCGAAAGATATGCCTTGAGTCGACGTTGTACGTCTAGGCGAGTTTTGTCGAGTTTTATGTGTTCGTTTTAGATGAAATTCATGTTAGAGGTGTTAAACTCATAGATGGTCGGATTTGGGTTGGAAACGTCCGGGAAATTATCCCCAAGGACCATCAAAGGGTCCTTGAGGAAAGGACCCAAAACCTGATGGCAGGCTGTCCCAGGCAGCCTTGGCGACGGAGCAGTCAACGGCCAGTCATGGCTGTGACGCCCCGTCACAAGGGATTAATCGTGGGGGAATTGTCCAAGGGTGTAGGGGGAACCCTTGGCAATCCACTGGAGCTTGCAACGGAGGTCCATGATGGGCCGTTGCACCCGTGACGCCCCGTCACAAGCAGGTCGTCGCAGCCAATGTCTCCTGCGCAGATTTTCTGCCAAGTCAGGGGTGAATTGGTAAATTCACCCCACGTACAAATAATAGTTTAGGCGGTTTATTAAGGGTATTATGGGTATTTTATATGAGTATATAAGTGTTTAACACTTAGAATAATTCATTCTTCTAAAAATCAAAACCCAAAGTCTCTTAGAAATCCCAAAACCTCCATTGAAGACTCCATTGAAGAGGCAGCTTGGTGAGGGGTTCTTGAGTGGAAATTCTTCATCAAAGTGAAGAATTATCATCCTTGAGGTATGGCTTTTGATCCTTGAAACTTATTTCATCAAGGAGCCCAATCCTCAAAGTGTTTTACAAAGTTTTCTAAAGTGAATTGTCCAATTTCGGGATTCTACCATGGGTTCTTGCATAAATGATTTCTAAACATTGAATTATGATCTAATTGATATTGTATTGATGATTTCAACATAAATTACCTATGAACCCATGTGAATTGATGAACCCTAGTTTTGACTACTTATTGGCTTACTTGATATTAAGCTAATGTTGATGAATTGTTGTGTAGTTTCTTATGGGCTTTCTATTGATGTAAGAATTGTATTCAATTGATATATAATTGATCTTAGATTGTTAAACCTAGATTGAATTGATGTAGATTCATTGAGTTTTATGGTTATTGCTTTGAATTATTGTTCATGGCCATGGGTAAGGGCCTTGTGATGTTGGATTGGTTGATTTGGCATTGAATTGAGGTGTGGATAAGGGGATGAAGGTATGCTGCCCCGTTTTCCTTAATTTGATATTAATTATACTTCAATTCTATTGTGATTGGTATGGTCCACTTATGGTGGCGGTGTTATGTGTTTTACTTGCAATTGACGTGGCCTTGTCGGCGTTACTTTATGCAATATTACGAGCATGGCCTTATTGGCAACTACTTGAAGTTATGTGGCTAGTTGTGTAGTTGATGATGTGAAGTATGGCATTACTTATCTACATGTGAAGTTATATAGTCATGTATGTATTCTTCTAGTTATGTTGCCTTAAGTGATTATGTTAGACTTTGTCTTGACATTATGAGTGTAGTGTTAGGTTAAGTCTTGGTTATTACTACTTGACTTTATGAGTCTATGTGGAGTATATTAATGGTGTTATGATGATATATAGGATGACTTGAAGATGTTAGGTTGTTTTAGAAGTGTTTCTAGAATGACTTGTATTATGGGTTAAAAGTGAAGTATGTGATGTCTTGTCTTAGTTGACTTGTATCTCTTGCTTGATGTATATATGATTATGGATATGTGATGTCTTGATATAGGGTGTCATAACTCTTAGTCTTCAATAAATAAATATAAGTGAGGCCTTGATGATTAGAAGGTCAAACTATGTGGAACCTTGAACTTAGTGGCGAGGTTATGAATTGTGAAGTAGTTAGCCGTAATGGTATCCTTCATGTGATGAGTGATGTACTTAAGGTTGATTGGCTAGAACGGCATCATATCATACCTTAGGGAAGTCGCTATGAGCTTCTTGTCGCTAAAGTGAGATATGCCCTAGTGGAACTTGCTTTGGTAGGGTGAAAGTAATGGGGTCATGAACTAGATAAGAGACCTAATTATATGAACTGCAATTCTTGGGATCGGTTCACCTCTTTCTTGAGAAGTGTCCCAAATCACTTTATTGATGATGAGTCGAGAGTATTTCTATCGGGGGCAAGATGATAATAATAAAGTGGTGTTGGATACGATTGCGGGAGGTTCTTATAGGGAGTGTACTTATACAGAGATCGCTGAGAAGTTAGAGAAAATCTCCCGAAATAATAAAGCTTGGAGCACTAGGAAGTCGAATACTGGGAGAAACACTTTTGCAGTGCAATCTACACACAACCCAGCCGCAGATGATATTCATGAAGAAATGGCTCAAATGAGAACTAAGTTTGGGTTAGTGTTGAAACATGTCACTGGGGGTGCAGAGAAAGTGAATATTGTGAATTATTTGACTAAGCCACCACCGCCGATAGATGAGTTTTACTATAAGGAAGATTCTTATGCAGTGAATGAGCAGACGGGGGGTTTCCAACAGAACGCCCAAGGCTCCAATCAGGAAAATTGGCGCCAAGGTCAAGGAAATCAAGGTCGGAACTATGGGAATTATAACCGAGAGGGTCACTACGTTCGTGAAGGAAACTACAACCGCGACAACAACTTCAATCGGAGTACCTATAGAAACAGAAACGATATGTTCCACCTCAAAATCGGGAAGTAGATCCTAGGGATGGTGGAGGTAGTATGGCGCGAGTTAAAGACATGTTGTAAAAGATGAGGAGGAGGTTTGACGCAAGTGATGAGCACGCCAAGGAATTGAGAGGTGATTTGGCTAACATTGGGCAAAAAGTGTATGCACATGCAGTCTCTATCAAGCATCTTGAGATGCAAATGGCCCAATTATCATCTACTGTAACCCTCGTCAATCGGGTACTCTTCCTAGCAACACTGTTCAAAATTCGAAGAATGATGGACATTGTATGGCAGTCGAGGTGGTAAGCAAACCATAGATCCACCTATGCCGTCTGGCGTAGAAAATAAGATGAGAAAAGAAGATGAGGTAGTTGAAGCTAATGGTGAGTTGGTAAATGAAGCAGGAAAAGAAGCAGAGAAGCACCAAACGGTGACTCCCATTCCAAGACCACCACCTTCATTTCCACAGAGGTTAGTGAAAAAGACCGAGGATGGTAAATACCGGTGTTTTATCACTATGCTCAAACAGCTTTCCATCAATGTCCCTTTGATAGAAGCTCTTGAACAAATGCCCGGTTATGCCAAGTTCATGAAAGATATGGTCACTAAAAAAAGATCGGTCAGTTTTGAGGATGATAATAGAATGCAGCATTGTAGTTCTATTGCTACAAGATCTCTAGTGCAAAAGAAACAAGATCCGGGTGCCTTCACTATTCCTTGTACAATCGGATTATTACACTTTGCGAAAGCATTATGTGATCTTGGGGCAAGCATAAATCTCATGTCTCTCTCTATTTACAAGAAGTTGGGTTTGGGTGACCCAAAGCCCACTGCGATGCGGCTACTGATGGCCGATCGAACAGTGAAGCGGCCTATTGGGATACTCCACGATGTGTTAGTAAAGGTGGAGTCATTCATATTTCTGGCAAATTTTGTGATTCTGGATTGTGGGGTTGATTTTGAGGTGCCTATTATTCTTGGGATGCCATTCCTTTCTACGGGTAGAGCCTTGGTTGATATGGAGAAAGGGAAAATGAAATTTCGGTTGAACAATGAAGAAGTGACTTTCAACATTTGTAGGTCCATGAGGCAGAGTGGTGAGCTCCAATCGGTATCTGCCATATCTTACAGGGTTGAAAAGTCATCTGAGGTACAAATAGAAGAGCGTCTGGGTGTAGAAGCACTAGTGGCAGATATCATGAATTTTGATAGTGATTGCATTAAAGAGTATGGGTCATTGGTCGCGGCACTTGATCGAGGTGATGTCCAGTTTAAACCAAAGAAGTTGGAGTTAGATATGAAGCATCACGAGTCTCCACTCGCGAAACCATCTATAGAGGAGGCTCCAAAAGTAGAACTTAAGGCTCTACCACCTCATCTGAGGTATGTATTCTTGGGAAAAGATGACACTTTGCCGGTAATTATTGCATCAGATTTGAATGTGCATCAAGTTGAGAGTTTGGTGGAGGTATTAAAAAGGTTCAAAAGAGATATTGTGTGGACTATTGAGGATATTATTGGGATCCATCCCTGGATTTGTTCACATAAAATCCAACTCATGCCCGATCATAAGCCAAGTATTGAGCACCAGAGACATTTAAATCCACCTATGCAAGAGGTGGTGAAGAAGGAAAATATTAAGTGGTTGGATGCTGGAGTGATATATCCAATCGCCAATAGTAGTTGGGTATGCCCTGTTCAGTGTGTACATAAGAAAGGGAGAATGACTGTGGTCCCCAATGAGAATAATGAGCTTGTCCCAATGAGACCGGTGACTGGATGGAGGATGTGTATGGATTATCAGAAATTAAATGAATGGGCCGAGAAGGACCATTTTCCTATGCCCTTCATGGATCAGATGTTGGATAGACTTGCAGGAAAGGGGTGGTACTGTTTTCTTGATGGTTGTTCAGGTTATAATCATATTTCTATTGCACCGGAAGATCAAGATAAAACCACTTTTACTTGTCCTTATGGGACCTTCGCGTTCAAGAGAATACCATTTGGGTTATGTAATGCACCGGCCACGTTTCAGAGATGTATGATGTCGATATTCTCCGATATGGTGGAGGATACTATTGAGGTATTTATGGATGATTTTTCAGTGGTTGGTGACTCCTTTGAGCGGTGTTTGAGTCATTTGTCCGAGGTTCTTAAGAGGTGTGAAGATTGCAACCTTGTGCTAAATTGGGAAAAATGTCACTTTATGGTGAAAGAAGGTATTGTATTGGGTCATCGCATTTCAGAGAAGGGTATAGAGGTTGATCGAGCTAAAGTTTAGGTGCTAGAGAGACTTCCTCGACCCATCTCTTTAAAAGGTGTGAGAAGTTTTCTTGGGCATGCAGGCTTTTACCGGAGGTTCATCAAGGATTTTTCAAAGATTGCACATCCTTTGTGCAAGTTGCTTGAGAAAGAGTGTAAGTTTTATTTTGATGAATCCTGTCTTAAGGCATTTGGTGAGTTGAAGGAAAAGTTGGTGCCTGCACCTATCATCATTTCTCCGGATTGGAGCAAGCCATTTGAGGTGATGTGTGATGCGAGTGGGGTTGCTCTTGGTGTGGTATTGGGACAAAGAAGGGAAAAATCCTTCATCCCATTTACTATGCTAGTAAAGCCCTTAATGAAGCCCAAAAGAACTACATTGTGACTGAACAAGATCTCCTTGCAGTAGTCTTTGCTTTCGAGAAATTTCGCTCCTATTTTCTTGGCACGAGGGTTATAGTGCATACTGATCATTCTGCTTTGAGATATTTGATGGAAAAGAAGGATACGAAATCGAGGTTGATTCATTGGGTATTACTATTGCAAGAATTTGACTTTGAGGTGAAAGATAGAAAAGGGACCGAAAATCAAGTTGTTGATCACTTGTCCCGATTAGAAGATAAAGCAATGAGGTAGTTAGGTGAAAAGGCTAAAATTGATGATACTTTCCCTGATGAGCATGTATTGTCTGCCTCCCAAGAATTGATTCCATGGTTCGCAGATTTTGCGAATTATCTGGCTAGTGATATCGTCCCATCGGACTTGTCCTTTCATCAAAGGAAAAAGTTCATGCATGATGTGAAAAAGTTCTTTTGAGATGAGCCATACTTATATAGGAGTCGTGCCAATGGGCTTATTCGGCGTTGTGTGCTGGAAGTTGAGATGTTGAGTATTTTGGAGGCATGCCATTCTTCGCCTGTAGGTGGGCATCATAGTGGTATCCGGACTGCTCACAAGATCTTGCAATGTGGCTACTATTGTCCAACCATCTACCAAGATGATCATGAGTTCGCCAAGGCATGTGATAGATGCCAAAGAGATGGTGGCATTTCGAGAAAGCAAGAGCTCCCGTTAAATCCCATTCTTGTGATTGAATTGTTTAATGTATGGGGCATTGACTTTATGGGCCCTTTTGTGAGTTCTCATGGGATGAAGTACATTCTTGTGGCAGTCGATTATGTGTCAAAATGGTTAGAAGTTATCGCACTTGCGAATAATGAAGGGAAGAGTGTCACCGCATTCTTGAAAAAGAACATATTTTCTAGATTTGGCACCCCAAGGGCTATTATCAGTGATGGGGGATCCCACTTTTGCAACAAGCTGTTTAAGGATTATTGAAAAAATATGGGGTTCGCCATAATGTGGCCACTCCTTACCATCCTCAAACTAGTGGGCAAGTTGAGGTGTCAAACAGGGAGATTAAGCAGATTTTGGCAAAAACGGTGAATGCTTGTAGAACGGATTGGTCAAGGAGGCTTGATGATGCTCTTTGGACCTACCGGACAGCATACAAGACTCTCATAGGTATGTCCCCATACCAACTTGTATATGGGAAGGCTTGTCCCTTACCGGTTGAATTAGAGAATAAGGCCATATGGGCAATGAAGAAGTTGAAAATGGATTGGAATGAGGCTGCGGAACAGAGGTTAAACGGGTTGAATGAGCTTGATGAATTTCGCTTGAAGGCATATGAAAGTTCAGCCCTCTACAAAGAAAAAATGAAGAAGTACCATGACCAAAAGATTGAGAAGCGCGATTTTTTGGTTGCGAATTTGGTGCTTTTGTTCAATTCTAGGTTGCGCTTGTTTTCGGGCAAACTCAAGTCCAAATAGACTGGTCCCTATTTGATCACCCAACTATCCCCTCATGGTGCGGTTGAGTTGGAGAACAAAGAGGGTGTAAGGTTCAAGGTGAACGGGCAGCGAATCAAAATCTATCTAGGTCATGCTGAAATGGCGAATGAAGTGATCGAGGCATACCATCTTGATGAAGTGTGAGTAATCAAGAGTCCTCCGTCGTGCCGCGAATTTAAATCAAGAGCTAATTGGGAGGCAACCCAATATGTATCCTCTAGCCAACTATAGGTTTTTCGTGATTTTCTAGGCATAGTTGCATTATTTTTGCTTTTATTACTTATGTCACGTCTGAATGTTCTTTTATTTTTCTTTAGAAGTGTTGACTAGAGCGTAGAGTAGGGTCCGTGTCCAAAAAGTGTCCAGAAAACACAAAAAGATTAGCTTAATTGGTGTTAAATGTGCAGGGACCAAATCACCAGAATCTGCAAAAAATTGGTCTGGTGCACCCATCAACGGACCGTCGTCCCTTCGACGGACCGTCGGTAGGATCCGTCGTGCCCAGGTATGTTCTTGAAATGTTTTAGCCAGCATGTTAATCGTCGGCGCTTTGCTCCTCAGGTTTGCTTCACCTACCACCCCATTTTATATACTTTTATGCATTGGAGACAATTGCATGTCTTTTTGTTGGGGGTGGGGTAAATGGAAAGTGAGTGCTAGGGTGAAGTCTGAGTAGCCCAACTCACGATCCTCTCTTGGGGTTTTTTTGCCTGTGTTCTTTTTCCCCAAGAGACTGGTTATTTTATTGTTGAACTGGCATGTTGGTATCTTTTGTACATAGTATAGAAATGGAATCTGAATCATGATGGCTAAACAAAATGATATCCTGATTTAAAGAAAATGCTGCATGACTAGGCATAGTAACTGATGAATGTGTGGCTCTAAGCATGACATAGATATACACCACTGCATGACCCTAAAATCTAAAACACAAACTAGGTGTCTGATAATCTGGTAGGGTAATGAGATATCAAGTGAGTGTGAGGAAAATTTGAATAGTCCACCATTGGTACTGAGCTAGAACTTGCCTGGTTAGTCCTGCTAAAAGTAAGATGTGATAGAAAATTAGGAAAGGATCATAGACCCTTGTTCAAGATAGCCAATCTTTAGCCTAGATAACAGAAAATCGAATGAAATTAATCCCTTCTTGATCCAAATGATTTGAGCTTAAAATAGACCTTTCTTTTTCACCCCAACTGATCTCTTCTGGGAACAATGTGTTGGCCCTGGTCCCTCCTTGGACATGTGCACCTCAGCTTATGCCAAAAGCATAAGTTGAGGGTGGCTAATGCAAAAAACAACCTTGTCGTGGCCCTAACCCAACCTTGGGTATTGTGTACCTTGACTCATGGCAAAACCATGAGATGAGGGTGGCTAGTTGAGGAATGCTCCGGAAAGTGGGGTTGACAGAATAAAGAAAGAGAAAGAACAAAAGAAATCTGACTCAAGAAAAGTTGAAAGCAAAGTGAAAATTTAAAAAAAAATCACTTACACAAAAGGAGAAAGAAAGGAGAAAACTAAGGCGAAAGAATATAAAAAACAATTAAGAAATAGGGCGGAATAAAATGATAAAAAGGTAGGACGCTTAGCCGTTATGTCAAGGAGGGCAATAAGTCACTAAAATACATCCAAATGTACCCTACCTGACCCTGAGCCTAAGTTACAAGCTATGAAAGTCCTATCGTGATCCTAAGAGTCTATTATGGTGAACTTAAATAAGTGAAAATAAGGGCAAGCCTATGGCAACAAGTATAAATGAGGTGTGAAGTTGTTCTGAGAGCGAGTGTTGAAAAAATAATCTTTATACTCAAACTGAAATCATTGTGTGAAAAATGAGGATGTTGTTTTGAAGTGAGGACACTAGTTGCAATACCAGAAAGTTGGTACCTTGGTGAGAGATCAAAAAGGATAGGTGTCGGTGTGTGGTGAGTCTGTGTCAAGGTCTAATCCACATGAGCGAGCCTAATAGTGATAGCATGCATAAACATAATGAAAATAATCGGGATTGATAGCTGTAGACACGTAATTTTTGACCGAACATAAGAATTTATACTATTTTTTATTACTTAAATATTTCTTTTATGTTTAAGTTAGATATTTTAGTTTTGTCTTATTTTTATTAAGTTATTTTTATGGATTCGAAAACAACACAAATAGAATCATCTTTTAAGGTAAGTTTTATTTAAATTGTTAAAAAAAAATGAAAAGTTACAAAAATATATCTTCTTATAATTTA
The DNA here is from genome assembly GCA_016801875.1 of Solanum sitiens. NCBI lineage: Eukaryota > Viridiplantae > Streptophyta > Magnoliopsida > Solanales > Solanaceae > Solanum > Solanum sitiens. The sequence continues at coordinate 472,862 of JABWTJ010000842.1, forward strand.
AATGTAATAAATAAACTAGTGTTTCTTAATTATATTTTTAAATAGCCATTTAGTTTTTTAATTGGTTCTAGATAACTAATATTTATTATTGATAATTTTGATATATTTAAATTATAAGAATATTATCCATTATCATCACATCTACCCACAACCCCACTATCACTTCCCACACTCTCACATGATTCTCTCCACTCACCCACACACTCACATACACTCCTACATACTATATATATGCACACATGAGAAAAGTAAAAGGAGAGAAAAAGATTTTCAGCATAAACACATGGAAAAAAAAGTGGAGAGGAATCACTCCCAAATCAGAAAATTTTCAGCAATAAAAAAATCAAAAAACACATTCCCATTTTTTTTCATTACTACTTTATCTAAACACAATATATATATATCACTCCATACGCCAAACAAAAGTTTTGTGGGTGTTCTAATCGAGGTTCAATCAAGTTTTTTGTGGTATTCAACTTTAACTTATCTCTTTTAGTTTATATATGAAATCTGATGTAGTTTTGTGAATTTTTCCTTATATAGTTTTGTTTCATTCAGAATTCGATTGAAATAAAAATGTAAAATTAAATACATTTGTTGTTATTTATTATTGTACAATTTTGATGCTCTGAATAAGTTTGTAGTTAATGTCATGTAGAATCTCATTGAATATAGAAAATTAATTAAGGTTTTAGAGTTAGTACATTAATGTTTTTTTAAAAAAAAATGTTAGTTGTGATATTTTAAAATGAATAGGTCATAACATATTTTCTTGTCTTGATTTAAATAATAATGATAGAATAGATATAACTAAGCTAAAAAATAAATAAATAAATAAAACAAATTATTTTTGTTTATGTTATCACACAAAAATAAGATTATTCTAACAATTTGTTATTGTTTTGTTGTAGTAAAAAGTGTATGCTTAATTTTGACATTAACATTAAGAGTAATAAAAATATAAAACATTAACATATAAATAAAAGCTATAGAAATAATGCCAAAATTACATATTTTATCTTCAACATTTATATTTATTTTACATTATTTAGTTTTATTTATAAAGGAAAAATATTTATTTTAATGACTAGATTAGTTTTAGGCATATTAATAAATATTTGTTTCAATTAAGAATGTGGTTACACATCTTTTTTGAGACACTAAAAACTCAAGAATGCGATTACGCACTTTCACCAAATTATTTTAATAACTAACTTTCATTAATCTAAATTAAGAAGTGTAAATAAAAATTATTAGGTGTGATGAACTTGAGAAATGAAGACAGTTATGTCTCCAAATGTCAAAGTCAAGAATGCAGTTATGCATTTGATTTGAGACCAAATAAAATTTCAACAATAAAAAATGCAAACAATTCATGGCCTAAAAATAATATATCCAAAAATATTTTAAAATTAGTATAAGTCAATAAAAGTGATCGTGCTAGAACCACGGGACTCGAGGGATGCCTGATACCTTCCCCTCGGTCAACAGAATTCCTTACCTGAATTTCTAGTCCGCAGATCAAAATAAAGAGTCGTTTTCTTTTGGTTAAGGATTAAAATAAAAAGGTGACTTGGAACACCATAACTCAATTCCAAGTGGCGACTCTAAAAACAAATCCCTTAATCAATAACGTCACTTAAATTGGAAAAACACTTCTCACCTCCGCGCCCGCGAAAAAGGGGTGTGACATCTCTGACGACTCTGCTGGGGAATAACCAGAATTCGAGCTTTGTATATTGACTTTTACTTTATTTTATTATTTTATTTGAGTGGATATATTTTGTTTGATGGCCTAATGTGCTACTTGTTGTTCATCTTTTTGCTTTTATATTTATATTGTTGAACTTCTCTAAAAATAAAAAATAAAAATAAAAATTACCCACACCTTATGAGTCTCTGATTACACTTTCGCACATTCACAGGAATGCAGTTATGCATCCTACTTTTTCTTGAGATAAAGCTGGAGTGTTTTGGCACCCAGTAAAGGATGTTTAGTCACATATGTTAGGCGAGGTTGGACAAGCAATGAAATCGGAATAGCGCTGCTACCGATAAGTTGCCCCTCTTTGGCTCGAGTTGTCCACTTGAGTAAGCCAGTCTAGACACCTATCTTCTTTAGGTCCTGGTTACCACTAGTAGGCTCCACTCATTTGAATAATTTATATTTGACTTAGTGAGTTTTGAAACAAGAGTTGAGTCCATTTAGGACAAGTATCCCTCTCTTACTTGACAATTTAGCTCATTTTATGTGCTACATGGAAATGCATCTATTTAGAAAGTCTCTAGAAGTTGACTCATTTAGTGTGATTAGTGTAGTGAAATTTCGATTTTTACAAAAAAAAATATATTTCTTCTTTTAGGAGTTATTATACTTTAAAAAAAATGAAAGATTTTTCACTATTCAACTAAAAAATATATTTAATTTTCTTTTGTATAATGAATAAAAAAAATCAAAATATTTCATTTTCAGACAAGTGTTAGTATATAAAAAAAATTAATTAAGCCGTTGAAACTGAACGAACTACGCACACCTGATTCTCAACACGATGAGATACGTAGGCAACCCTCCTCGGGTTCGGTGATCTTTTTAAATTTTTTTTTTTAAAAGTAGAAGTATTTTCTATAAAAAATAATGTTGTGTTTACAATATTCCTGAACTACGCAGACCTGATTCTTGCTTTGACAAGATACGTAGGCAGTCTTACTTTGAGGTTCGGTCCAACCTTTAAAAAAAAATCCTCATCACAAAAACTGGGGCAAAAAGAAAAAAAAAGGATTTTTTTTATTTAAAAAATATTGACTTGGTTGGTACCAACACTCTTAGAAGTGTGCATAAGAAAATTAATAAAATGTTAAACTATCAGACAAGACGGACTAACTTTGTGGTGACCTGTAGACTTCTTTTGGTATCTGTTGATATATTTATGTTATACTTGAGAAACTGTTTTGCTTAAAGTTAAGGTTAAAACAATTTCAATCTCATTGTTTCCTGTGCATTGTGTGGTGAGCTTTAAATATAAAATTCAATGGAATGACTATTGATCTAGAACTTGACCTAAATGTTGGTTAAAGTGAAATTGTGAGTAACATTTAACTTGGAAAATGATTATGGGCTTTCTTTGATCCGATTGTGCCTTTCAAGCCTACCAAATGACATGTTATCCATACGACTACCATTTCGAGCCAGAGACATTTTTATTTGAATAACCACAACTTCACACATATCATTTTTAGTGCATAAATGCACTATTTTCTGTATTTCACCTCCATGTGTGTACTATCAATTAGATACACAGCGCCGAAACCTAAGTTAGATATCAAAGTGAAAAAACCAAGCATGTGCAAGTTCAAGCAAAATGACAAAAAAAAAACTAGAATAAAAAAAAGAAGAGAAAATGAAAAAAAAAAAAGAAAAAAAATGAATGGGAAAAAGATTTCAAGAAAACAAAGATCAAATGCGAAAATGAGGAAATATTGAAAGTTGTGCAAATTTTAAGGAGGAAATAATCACTTTACCCCAAATGAATATCCTACCTTTCTCCAAACCTACATTACAAGCCAAGAACAAGTCCTATTTTTCATTTTGTGTGTTCTCACATCAATGGATACTTACATAAGGGGCAAGCATATGGTATCTCAATCTCATACATTGAATATCTTTTTGAGTGTGAGTGTCTTTGATATAAAACATCCTAAGATTGAAACATTTCTATTGTGCGAAGTAGGACTTCATTTGTTGCGAGGGCACTTGAAACATGAAGATATGAATAATTTTATCCCTTAACTTAGGCAAGATGAACTCAGGCAAATACTTAAGTATGTTTGAGATATCATTTGAAATTATAGTGATTATTCAATGTTGACCTCAAATTTATCTGAAAGTAGTTGAAGATGACTCATATGCATCATGCTAATTGTTGGTACCAACTAAAGTCAAAACATTGTCAACCGTGAATTGATTCATTTTTCAAATGATGTCTTTTGTAGGAAAAATCAAGACAAATAAAAATAATTTTAGATTTTCTGAACTACGTTTGACCTGATTCTTGTATTGAAAAGATACGTAGGCAGCCTTATTATAACGTTCGGTCCAACCAAGAAAAGAAATCTGAAAGGTCCTCATTACAAAAACTGGGGCAAAAAATAATAATAATATTATTATTTTATACTAAATAGAGTCGATTTCAAAAGTTATAAGTCTTAACCCTGTTACCGCATTATCTTTGAGTCTTTATGACAATTCTTTCTTTGTAACCCTATCCAAAAGCCACGTTACAATCCAAATAAAGACCTTCTGATCAATTTTTAACAATGACAAGTCAAGTAAGCTTTTTGTGTTGATTATCATATAAGAAAAACTCATGTCCTTCGTATGAGGAGTGAAAATGAGGGAATCTTATCGATGAAGATCCTTCAAAGTACTATAAGGCATCAATTGTGTTGAGAGAAAGTGAAAAATGAGAGAGTCTTATTGGTGAAAACCCTCAGGGCACTATAAGATGATGATGAGTGAGAGAGATACAAAATGAGTGAGATTATTGGTGAAAAACATTTTGAGGCACCACAAGTCAAATGTGAGGCATGAATCTAGTACAAGATTGGATTATAAAAGCATGACTTCAAAAGGCTGAAAGTTTGACCAAGATAAAGGTTGGATTCATTGGACAGATCAAGCCATTTAATCTCACATGCATGTCAGGATCTTTAGAATTGAGCATCACTCTGAAATGAGTCTCTTTTTATTTTATTTTTATTTTTATTTTTTATTTTTATTTTCATTTATTTGTTTTCCTCAAAAGGAATAAAAAAAATTCTTTCTTTCTTTTTTTTTTTTTATTATTTTGTATAGCTCAATTCCTTTTGTATTTCTTCCTTGAGTTAGTTTTCATTAAAGCATGCAGAAAATGATTTCAAAATTGCTATCATTTCTTAAACTGCTCAAAACAAAGTGTGGTAAGCACATCAAATGTGACATGATTCAAGAAATAGTGACGTTCATAGTAACTTGTCAACAATTGACAAAATTTGAGAATTTATTTGAATACAAGTTTCAATGATTGTTAGAAGATGGAAACCATATGACGAATTTGATGTTGGAAATTCTGAATAACTAGAGATGTATTTTAAGATTATCAAGGTGAGCTGAATAGCAGATGAAAGCAGTTTATCTCAAGCTTAAAGTAGTTTTAAACATGGCAACAACAGGAACAGTTATCCTTAAAGCCAATGCCACAAATCAACCGCCATTATAAAATAACAAATAAAAATTGAAGACTCAAATTTTGTAAACATTATTACAAAAAAGTAATAATATATTAATTAAAAATTACATGTATTTTTTTCTCCTAAGATAAATATTTCCTAGTCTGAGACATTTATTTCTCATTTTCTTCTAGGATTAACACTTCCTAGTCGAAGACCGTTATTAATATGATTATTTTATTTATTCACTTATTTTCTCTATTCTAGAATAAACACTATTTAGTTTGAGGCAATTATTTTTTTATTATTTTATTATTATTATTATTTTTTCTAGGATAAAAACTTTCAATTCTAAAAAAAATAAATAAAAAAATAATAAATAACAAAATTAAAACTAAAATTTGAAATGTTATGGTAATTATATTTGATAATTCAATGGGAGTAGCAGGACCCTCCTAAACAATAGGAACTAGAATAGCAGGACCCTCCTAAACAATGGGAATTAGAGTAGCAGGACCCTCCTAAATAATGGGAACTAGAATAGCAGGACCCTCCTAAACAATAAGAACTAGCATAGCAGGACCCTCCTAAACGATGGGAACTAGAATAACATGACCCTCCTAAACAATGGGTACTAGAATAGCAGGACCCTCCTAAACAATGGAAAGTAGATTAGCAGGACCCTCCTAAACAATGGGAATTAGCGTAGCAGGACCCTCCTAAACAATGGGAAGTAGATTAGCAGGACCCTCCTAAACAATGGGAACTAGAATAGCAGGACCCTCCTAAACAATGGGAACTAGATTAGCAGGACCCTCCTAAACAATGGGAATTAGCATAGCAGGACCCTCCTAAACAATGGGAAGTAGATTAGCAGGACCCCCCTAAACAATGGGAATTAGCGTAGCATGACCCTCCTAAACAATGGGAAGTAGATTAACAGGACCCTCCTAAACAATGGGAAGTAGCTTAGCAGGACCCTCCTAAACAATGGGAAGTAGATTAACAGGACCCTCCTAAACAATGGGAACTAGAATAGCAGGACCCTCCTAAACAATGGGAACTAGAGTAGCAGGACCCTCCTAAACAATGGGAATTAGCTTAGCAGGACCCTCCTAAACAATGGGAAGTAGATTAGCAGGACCCTCCTAAACAATGGGAATTAGCATAGCAGGACCTTCCTAAATAATGGGAACTAGAGTAGCAGGACCCTCCTAAACAATGGGAATTAGCGTAGCAGGACCCTCCTAAACAATGGGAAGTAGATTAGCAGGACCCTCCTAAACAATGAGAATTAGCGTAACAGGACCCTCCTAAACAATGGGATTAGCGTCTGAATAATGGAACGTAGTTTCAACATGACCCTCATAATGGGATTAGCAGGACCCTCCTGGATAATGAGATTTGGTAACTTTCTCCTAGGATAAATATTTCCTAGTCTAAGATGTTATTTTATTTTTCTCCTAGGATAAACATTTCCTAGTTTGAAACATTTTTTTTTTCTCCTAGGATAAATTTTTCTTAGTCTAAGTTTATATTTACATTTGCTAATAACCCAGAAATTTTTTCCAGTGAAAACTGGGGCAAAATTTTTGTTTATTTCTTTTGTTTGTGATGGTTTTCAGGTTTACTTAATCGAAACATGGATCTGAAATTGAAGAACAAAGTCTCAACTCTTTTTCAGATTGATCGATCCCATGATGGTCAGATTCAACTTCTTCAATGCATGTTGTGACCTGACTTCCTCCCATCTTTTACTAGTCAGCTTCCGATCAACAAAACATGCCGTCATTCAAGAGCATCTTCAAATTGTCATTTTTGAAGAATGTCAAAAGTTCCGTCTAAGTGGCAAGTTCAGCCTACAATCCAATTCAAGGTTAAAATACTCACCCCAAAATCAAGGTGATACCTTAAAGTCAAGATTCAAGTGAAGACTCAAGAGAAGTTGCATAGATATCAGCTTGTACTTTTATTTTTCTTTTGACTAGTACCTTTCATTTTTATGTAAATTGGACAAGAGCTGCGATCTGGAGTCTCGATGGAACCTCACTTAACTTTCAATTTATCACCTCATCTCCTTGAACTACACGTGACCTGATTCCCTTACAACCCGGGATATGTAGGCTGTCCCAAACAAGGGCTCGGTCACATATTTTCTTCAAATAAGAGTTCTGTCAAAACTTATCGCTTTGTCTACTTCTTTGTCTGAAAACACTTCGTGTTTCCTGTCAATGAGGGGCAAACTGTAGACACGTAATTTTTGACCGAACATAAGGGTTTATACTATTTTTTTTATTCCTTAAATATTTCTTTTATGTTTAAGTTAGATATTTTAGTTTTGTCTTATTTTTATTAAGTTATTTTTATAGATTCGGAAACAACACAAATAGAATCATCTTTTAAGGTAAGTTTTATTTAAATTGATAAAAAAAATGAAAAGTTACAAAAATATATCTTCTTATAATTTAAATGTAATAAATAAACTAGTGTTTCTTAATTATATTTTTTATTAGCCATTTAGTTTTTTAATTTGTTCTAGATAACTAATATTTATTATTTATAATTTTGAAATATTTAAATTATAAGAATACTATCAATTATCATCACATCTACCCACAACCCCACTATTACTTCCCAATTCTCACATGATCCTCTCCACTCATTCACACACCCACATACACTCCTACATACTATATATATAAACACATGAGAAAAGCAAAAGAAAGAAAAAAAAAATTCAGCAAAAACACATGAAAAAAAAAGAGAGGAGAGGAATCACTCCCAAATCAGAAAATTTTCAGCAATAAAAAAAAATCAAAAACACATTCCCATTTTTTCATCACTACTTTATCTAAACACAATATATATTTCACTCCATACGCCAAACAAAAGTTTAGTGGGTGTTCTAATTGAGGTTCAGTCAAAATTTTTACGGTATTCAACTTTAACTTATCTTTTTTAATTTATATATGAAATCTGATGTAGTTTTATGAATTTTTCCTTATATAGTTTTGTTTCATTCAGAATTCGATTGAAATAAAAATGTAAAATTAAATACATTTGTTGTTATTTATTATTGTACAATTTTGATGCTCTGAATAAGTTTGTAGTTAATGTCACGTAGAATCTCATTGAATATAGAAAATTAATTAAGGTTTTAGAGTTAGTACATTGAATTGTTTTTTATAAAAAATGTTAGTTGTGATATTTTAAAATGAATAGGTCATAACATCTTTTCTTGTCTTGATTTAAATAATAATGATAAAGTAGATATAACTAAGCTAAAAAATAAATAAATAAATAAAACAAATTATTTTTGTTTTATGTTATCACACAAAAATAAGATTTATTCTAACAATTTGTTATTGTTTTATTGTAGTAAAAAGTGTATGCTTAATTTTGACATTAACATTAAGAGTAATAAAAATATAAAACATTAACATATAAATAAAAGCTATACAAATAATGCCAGAATTACATATTGTATCCTCAACATTTATATTTATTTTACATTATTTAGTTTTATTTATAAAGGAAAAATATTTATTTTAATGACTAGATTAGTTTTAGGCATATTAATAAATATTTGTTTCAATTAAGAATGTGGTTACACATCTTTTTTGAGACACTAAAAACTCAAGAATGCGATTACGCACCTTGACCAAATTATTTTAATAACTAACTTTCATTAATCTAAATTAAGAAGTGTAAATAAAAATTATTAGGTGTGATGAACTTGAGAAATGAAGACAGTTATGTCTCCAAATGTCAAAGTCAAGAATGCAGTTATGCATTTGATTTAAGACCAAATAAAATTTCAACAATAAAAAATGCAAACAATTCATGGCCTAAAAATAATATATCCAAAAATATTTTAAAATTAGTATAAGTCAATAAAAGCGACCGTGCTAGAACCACGGGACTCGAGGGATGCCTCATACCTTCCCCTCGGTCAACAGAATTCCTCACCTGAATTTCTGGTCCGCAGACCAAAATAAAGAGTCATTTCCTTTTGGTTAAGGATTAAAACAAAAAGATGACTTGGAACGCCATAACTCTATTCCAAGTGGCGACTCTGAAAAAATAAAATAATCCGTTAATCAATAACGTCACTTAAATTGGAAAAACCCTTCTCGCCTCCGAGCCCGCGAAAAAGGGGTGTGACATTTATGAGCGTAAATCATACTTTTTTTCTAAAAAGCTGAAATATTTCTCAAAAACTATGACCAAACTTGTGTTGAATCAATAAAATGAACGACTCAGATAGAATCTTGGATAAAGCTCGAGGTGAGATGGAGTAAATGAGAATATTTGGGATCTGAAAATGGATTAATTAGTGTAAAATAAAAAGGAAAATCTGGCTCCAATTGAAATAAATTGAATCGAAAAGGGGCTAGAATTAAAATGAATTGAATAGGACTAACAGTAATAAATGAAATAAGTTTGGATAAAAGAGGCTACAATTTAAATGATTTGAAGAAGAATTGAATGAACTGCTACTTAATTAATAAAATACTAGCCATATATAATAGAATTTATAT